>CALNHX010005444.1:0-106887 GCA_940337035.1 Agriotes lineatus
TTAAGACAAAGTGGGTTATTACAGGACAACAGTATATTTAGGAACTCCTATCAAGTCATGGCATATGCGGATAATGTCACAATAATGGCAAGAACGAAAGAAGAACTGAAAACATGTATAAAGAAGTTAGAGGAATCAGCTAGTACATGTGGGCTCCAAATTAATGAAAGAAAGGCATACTATATAATTTTAGGGGGAACGAATAATTAAGAAAAGGAGGTACTAAAAGTGACAAACACACTAGGTAACAAAATATATAAATTTGCACAAACAAGCACGGTAACCTATTTAGGAGCAGAAGTGAATAGTTGTAATGACATCGGTAATGAAATTGATCGAAGAATAACAGCAGGATCGAGGTCGACGGCTAGTGTCCACAAAGTGATAACAGCAAAAAGTGTCTCACGTAAAGTCAAAGTGCGTATCTATAAAACGATTATAAGACCGGTTGTGACGTTTGGTAGCGAAACGTGGACACTAAGGCAACAGGACATCCAAAAGCTAAAAATCTGGGATAGGAAGATACTAAGAAGAATATTTGGGGGCATTAAACTCGACGAAGGATGGAGAAGACGTACAAATCAGGAATTGGAAGACATCTATGGGGAACCCAACATTGTGAATATAGTAAAGCAGGAGCGATTACGATGGCTGGGATATGTTGGAAGAATGTCAGACTCGAGAATGCCAAAGAAGATCATCATGGAAGAACCTTGGTATACGAACCGTAATGGCCGTCCGAGGAAGTCTTGGCAGAGTTGTGTACAAGCGGATCTAAGGAATGGCAGAGGATTATAAATGATAGAGTGGAATGGAGGAAGATTACATCCAAAGCCCTGGGCTTATAAAGCCTGTTGTGCGTATATATATATACTATCTGTTAATACAAAGATATAGCTGTACAAAGTTAAATGCAACAAGCAAAATGAGTTGTAAAATTTTGACGACTAGCGTTTATTCGCTTGGCTGTAACAACTGCTGAACATCCGTTGGATATCTATCTATTGATCATTCCGCATAGTTAATAAATAGTAAAGCATTTCTGAAATTCTGTATCCTTAGAAATTATAAAAATAAATAGTATTAATTCCTTATTACGTTAAGTTTTCTCCCTAGGTCATGAAGTACATTGCCACTTGCGTTGAGTGCTCTTGTTGTTCTGTTATACCAGCCAAGGTTGAACGTCAGGTTTGCTATATATGAGTGGTCATACCATTCGATATCCATTCTTTCCAGTTTAACGATGTAGTCATCTTGATGATAAAAAGGTAGCTGTGAAGTATCAATACATATTTAAAACAAACAAAATGTGTACACATCCTTATTCGAAATAAATCTAAGTTTCTTCTGTAACGCGAATATCCCAAGTATTGTAATAATAGGTACACGCCCCTACTTTACTTACTAATTTCAAGCCCACACAATTACTACAATAGTAATAAATTAATATATGGCCAAATACCAGGTGCTGTTAAACATCCGGCTAATTAAAGATTAATTGATTTAAATATTTTATATCAGGTATGTTGCCCTTCATATAATTTATCTATCGGAATAACATTAATCCCAAGGCTAGCTCAGGTGTTATTAATCTGCAGGGTTGGGTCTCTATACTGTTGAACAAATTACGTTGTATATCAAACGCTCCTATATGACAAATGACCAAATCCACATAATAACCAATAACCTTCAAAGCAATTCGGTTGAAGCCAACTATTAATAACTCCATTACAGGTAAATAAAACAATGCTCTTTCTGTATTTACGCAACCTAAGCGATACCAGGGCAACACATACGTTTGCCAACTGGATCAAAATTTTACCAGTAAGACGCTGGACCTCTCCTTGATTCTGCTAGGGCCCTTTTTTGTAGGTGTCTTATAATACCTCTGCCGCTGCTTTGCCTTATTACTGCTACTGCTGCTGTTGCCTTCCAAATCCCTTTCTTGGCTGCCACTCCAAAATGCAAAGATTCTCGTACTACTGTCCTGGCTCCGCTGTACCAAAACGCCACCTGCAGCTCTCCGAAACACACTTTTATTCTCCCCAGATAGCCCCACACTTGGAAAATAATAATAAACACTACTGGGAGAAAAATTATTTACTTTTAGCCGAAATTACAAATTTTAATAAGGACCAAGCCCAAACCAGAGCAAGTATAGGAGAGTACCGCCACGTCAGCTATGTTTACTCCTCTGACATATGCGTCACTTTGAGGTTTGTAACCAAATTCCGTCAACGTGAAGTTTGTTAGCAATCAAAAACTTTACTTAAATTCAACAAGACTGTAAGTCTATGTCAAATTCGAGGTTAGCAGGTTATGTTTTGCATCAGTTTGTGTCAAAACTTACAGTCTTGCCAATTTCAAATAAAATTTTAGACATAACTCAATCAGTTTTTGCTGGTGGGAGTGAAAATGGCAGCGATGGCGGCATTTTCACGAATCAAAGAATGGCGTTACCCTCCTATATACAAGGTGTCCGGATTTCGTATGGACAACATGAGTAACTTTTGTATTTGAAGAGATAGAGAGGTGATTAAATTAGCAAAAAGGTGCAGGTTTGAGAGCTCATTAAGAATCCATCTTCAAATTTTACTTGTCATAGCCCACTTGTCTAAAATTTAAAAAAAACAAAATCTCCTCATTTCTTTTATATGCCGTAACTTTTTTGTTAGATATTGAGATGCGATTTGAACTAATTTGCATGGTAATTTAAATACTTTTATTGGCTCTTAATAAAACCAATTTTAATTGTGTAAATATTTAGTAATCTAACCTAACCTCAACATTTTAAATTGGCACCGTGCAATTTTTTTGGCCCTTTTAAGAGAGGATTCTTTCCTGAATGCAATGACGTATTACATGATATAAAAACTTTTTCAAAATTTTGAAAAACTGAACGTATTCTTTTTACAGGCAGAAATCACTAGTGCTATGATCACAATAACTTTGTTTTTTGTTTATCACGTTATCTGTAAAATTATGTTTCGAAACAAAAAGCACGCTTTACCAATTTAAAATTTTGAGGTTAGGTTAGATTACTAAAAATTTGCACAAATAAAATTGCTTTTATTAAGTGCCAATAAATGTATTTAAATTACCATGCAAATTAGTTAAAAGCGCATTTCAATATCTTAAGACTTAAGTAACAAAAAAGTTACGGCATATAAAAGAAATTAGAAATTTTAGGCAAATGGGCAATGACAAGTAAAATTTGAAGATGGATTCTTAATGAGCTCTCAAACCTGCAACTTTTTGCTAATTTAACCATCTCTGTATCTCTTCAAATACAAAAGTTATCCATGTTGTCCCTACGAAATCCTGGCATATGACATATTGTTATTCTGTAAGTACATACTATGATTGTTAATAATATTTGGTTTTAGAAATGTCATATTTTGAAATATTAACCTCACTTGTATTCTTGCACATAAATTAGGTTAAATCACTTGGTGCAGGCTTCTATCACTTTAACGTTGATCTCATGTTGCTAACAGGTCGCTAATTATGCTCCTTTGAATGTTACGTAAATGGTTTCCGCCGTTTTAATACTACTATGACCGAAATTCATATCTATGAGTCCGAAAGTCACCCGCCGTACATAATCTTTTGTGGTTTGTTAGGGGTTGTCGGGAGATTACGCAAATAAGGTTCGCCACCATCTTGACAAATACGTTAAACGCAGTTTCTCGGCGCCTGTTGGTGCTATCTTAAAAATTGATACAGCGTTTTAAAGAGCGTAAAATTGTCTACAGTTTATCTTCTACTAACTTTCGCCGTAGGACTAATATTTTTTGTATTTATTGCTCGAGAAAGTTGAAAGTAAAAGCACAAGAAACGGTTTTCTGTTTTTTCTCGAAATGGGTATCTCGTGTGCGAAAATTGCTCATTATAGAACTTCTAGGGGGCGAGAAAACAATTTGGTATATATAATTTTTATTTTCGGTTGAAATGGTACATTGTAGCTCGCCGCAAAGGTGATCATGTCGGCGCGTGGCTATACATCAAGTGCCGTACATAATCCAGTTGGTATGTCCGAAATGCCCGACAGTCACCCGCTGTGAATGATCTTTTATGGTTTGTTAGGGGAGCTATCTGCGAGTGTAGTGATGAGTTGTCGGGACGTTACGCAAATAGGGTTCGCCACCATCTTGAAAAAAGTGTTGAAGGCCTTATATTCAAATATCTCGCTTCTCGTTGAGGCCATGGTGTAAAGAATACAAGGTGAAACGCTCCCGGGATGGGCAGTCGTTCAGAAAGTAGAGGGAAGACGTCAACCAATCCCCGATGGGCCTGCTCAGGAAATCCATCATGGCCGCGATCATGGTGTAACCATGGTTGCGATCGTACACAGCAGCAGGCGACGCAAATAACGCTGACGCATTGTGCTTGGACGCTTGTTTCTATTGTTTAACCTCCATGCGATGACTGGCTGTCATTTATATCAAGAGGACATTGCATTCGTCCTTCAGCAAAATTCTTAAAATTTCGGATTTTTCATGGGAACTTTTTCGATACAGGGGACAACATTTTTGATCGATTGACAGAAATTGTATGTGCAATAACTAACAATGTACTTCCAAAGGAGGTCATTGCATGTTTGGTGTGGACACGAACTTATATACACCTCCAGCAAATAAACAAACAAATTAAATTAAGTAATGTACTCGTACATCAAAATAAGGCAAAAACAATGAAAAATATTACTAATATAATATTATGAACTTTTTTTATGCTACTACAACCGCCCTTTTATTTTCCTTTACGAATCTCCATTTAAAATTCGCGCCTTTTGCAGGCCCAGCTCTTATTGGTTGAATTTGAGGTCCGCCCACATTCTGCGGAGCGTTACACCTTGTATTCCTTACACCATGGTTGAGGCTATATTACATTGATAATTTTTTTAACGTGGTGTCTCCTGAATACCTAATCCATGATCTTCATTATTTCCACTTGCGTTTTATTGTAAGTCCTGGTTGGGTATTCTTCGTCGTTGCAAATCTCAATTGAAAAGAAGAGAAATCTTATGCCTGATACCTTATCAAGTCCTGATCGGATTGCTTGAAAATACACATTGTTTCAAACAGTAGCTATGGATTAATTAGAATAGTTCCGGCGTCGACTTTTATGCTACTGTTTATCGCTGCCAACGGAAGTTCCTTGTCCTTTCTCTTGAATGTTAGCGATTCAACTGTTGCGGCGACGACAGATTGTGGATTAGGTCTCCAGAGGATATTACGTTAGAAAAACGCACCTAAAACTCAACATTTGTGGTGGTGTGGAAAAGGGTTCCGCAGCTTTGCACCGACATGACGACCTTTGCGGAGCGCTACAATGTACAATACCAACTGAAAATAAAAATTATATATACCAAATTGCAAGTTTTCTCGTCCCCTAAAAGTTCTATAATGAGCAATTTTCTCACACGAGATACCCATTTCGAGAAAAAAAACAGAAAACCGTTTCTTGCGCATCCATTTTCAACTTTCTCGCGCAACAAATACAAAAAATAGAACTCCTACGGTTAAAGTCAATCGACCATAAACTGTAGAACATATTACACCCTTTAAAATGCTCTATCAATTTTTAAGATAGCATCAACGGGCGCAGAGATATTTGTATAAAAAGCGTTTAACCTTTTTGTCAAGATGGCGGCGAATCCTATTTGGGTAAGCTCCCTTAAGAAACCACAAAAGATCATCCATGGCAAGTGACTTTCGAGCTTTTCGAGCATACCGATTGGACTATATCGTAGCTTCATTAATAGTAGTTGGAGTTACATACTTGAACACAAACTTCATTGTACATTATTGTTGTGGAACCTCCTAACTAATTTGCACGAATGCAACATTAGTGGCATATTTTACGTTACTTAAATATTCAGTCATTTATCAAATATCATAGCTAAGTCTGCCATATTGTAACGACCTTGAACCGGGTCGCGGCCAAACGGATGAGTCAGCGTTCGAGAAAGAGCGCGGGATTAATGGGTGCGATGCCTCAGCATTTGCCAGAATGGTCGAGAATATTTCGACGCTTCCGGAATGACTCACCAGGCGAATATATAAGCCAGCACAGCGGGAAGGCGGGCAGTCCGAAGCTAGCTTGAAGTGCGCGAAGCTGCCATATAAATAACTCGTATGTAAATAAATCTAGCCATATAAATAATTCATGTTGAAGTAATGGGTAAATAAATAAAGTGTATTTGTTGTTAGAAATAGTTCCTGTTAGTGTATAAATAATAATTGTTCCGCATTAATAGTTCTTGTGTTTTTGTAAATCGTTAAATTCAGTTGTTGTAAATAAATGTTTAAAACAAGAAGCGGCGTATAATTTTTAATAGCCCAGAAGATAAATCGTAACATTTGGAGTCAGGTGTCGAAGTTGTACCAGGGGCTATAAAAAATTATTGGACATACATTAAATATACTAATTAATTAAAAAGTACCGATAAACGACAGTCAGATAATAAATTTAAGTGTGTGTTGTGCATGCCTGTGACGAGATCCCAGAGCAGCAAGATGGAGGCCCAATTAAGCTAACTTTTCCAGCTGATGCAAGTTGGCCAGAACAAGGCAGAAAAAATACAAGAGGATCTTAAGGAAGAATTGAAAGCCGGCCAAAAGCAGGCAGAAAAGGCGCAAGAAGAGCTGAAAGCCGGGCAAGAAGCACTTAAGGAAAAGCTGAAAGCCGGGCAGGAAGAACTTAAGGAAAAGCTAAAAGCCTGGCGAAGAAAAGGCCGGCGAGGACTACGTGGGGAACCTGAAGAAGAGGACGGAAGAGTTCGGTTTCTGCTGTTGGATACTGGAGCGACAAAGACCATCGCCAGGTCTGACGTAATACGGGACGAGGGTCAGCTGCTGTCCACCAGGACACGCCTTCGCACTGCCACGGGAGGCGCAGTGACCACACATGGGGAAATTGATTAAACATTGAAGATTGGGAATAAAACTCTTAAGCATCGGGTCCTGATTGCTGACATTACGGACGAGTTCATCCTGGGAATGGATGTTATGAATAAGTGTGGGTTCACCTTAGACCTGGGACGCGGCGTGTCGCACGTGGGTGGGGAGGAGCTTTCCCTACACCCAAGAGAAGAGATCGCAGTACGAGTGGTATTGGCGGAAGATGTTACTCTGCCGGGACAAACCGAGAGGGTTGTAGATTGAACCCGATTATGACAAGGAGCTCACTCATGGTATCCTGGTTGGAAAGACGATAGTAAAGACTGGGCTTAAGGTCCCAGTAAGGATGATGAACGTCAACAGGAATCCGGCAACCGTCAGGAGAAACACAACCCTGGGAAGGTGCACCCCGGTCTCCGCCGTTGTCAGAACGATTAATAGTGACAGCGGCAGCAAGGCGAAGAGCTGCCCAAAGGCATTAATTAACACCGTGATGTCTTCCTGCAAGGGCATGAGCCAACAAAAACGGAAGAAGATCGAAGATCTGGTGGCCCGGTACCAAGACATCTTCGAGTGCGGATATCATCTCAGCGGCCGTACCGACGTAGTAAAACATAAATCATTCGAGTTTGGCAGAAGATTCTTGCTGAGGACCGACCATGCTGCTCTAAGATGGCTACTGCAGTTCAAGAACCCTGAAGGACAGGTGGATAGGTGGATCGAACGCCTACAAGAGTACGACTTTAAAATAAATCATCGACCTGGCACCGCAACGCCGATTCGTTATCCAGAAGGCCCTGCCTTGCGGATGCGGCCACTGTTCGAAGCTTGAGAGTCGTGCGGTACCCATCAATCGTATCACTGTAGTCGACGACTCGTGGGAGCCAGACGAGTTGCAGAACCGCCCGGAGAACGACCCCGAATTGGGCACGGTTATAGGCTGGAAGCGAGATGGCCGTCGACCTACCTGGCAGGAGGTCTCGGCCACCAAACCAACGGTGAAGACCTATTGGGCGCAATGGGCAGCTGGACAACAACGTCCTGACCAGAATCTTGGAAGATGAGGACGGTAGGGCAACGACATCACAATTGATGGTTCCAAGGAGTAGAGTGGCCGAGATTCTGCGCCACCTGCATGATGACTTCTCTGGGGGACACTTTGGATTGAAGAAGACGTTGCAGAAGGTCCGAGAAAGGTTCTACTGGGCGAGCTGCAAAGAGGACGTCCGGGAGTGGTGCCGGAGGTGCGAAGCCTGCGCTACAGAAGCTGCTATATAAATAACCCGTATGTAAATAAATCTAGCCATATAAATCATTCATGTTGAAGTCATGGGTAAATAAATAATGTGTATTTGTTGTTAGAAATAATTCCTGTTAGTGTATAAATAATAGTTGTTCCGCATTAATATTTCTTGTGTTTTTATAAATCGTTAAATTAAATTGCTGTAAATAAATGTTTAAAACAAGAAACGGCCTATAATCTTTAATAGCCCAGAAGGTAAATCGTAACGGTATGTAATATAAGTGAATCTATGTACCTGCAACCCTAGCCAATATTCTTTCCAAATACAATAATTGTTAACCTTGGTTTAATTAATTATTGTCATTCATCAATCATTGTTTCTTAGTCTACCAATGTTTAATTTTTACTATTACTATAGCGATTAATAGATTACCAATTCCGTTCATACTCGATTTTTAATTAACATTGTTTGAATAATGATGGACTCAGAATCGCCGTAGGTATCATACCGTTCCAGTAGTTGATTATAAAACTGTCGTAGTATTTGTGAGTGTTTCACGAGAAATATTATATCGAGAGATCCAAAAAAAAAAACTGTTCCTCAGCGGGCTGTGGAAATTCAACGTATGAATAATATGTCGGTGACACTGTACGTCAATGTCAAATTCGAGGTTAGCAGGTTAGGATTTGCGTCATTTTGTGTCAAAACTGACGGAAAACCTAACCTGATAACCTCGAATTTGACATTGACATACAGTGTCACCAACATATTATTCATGCGTTGAATTTCCACAGCCCCCTGAGGAACAGTTTTTTTTTATCTCTCGATATTTACAGCCTGATTTTATAAAATATACTATTAACCAGTGAACTGATGATCTTCTGTATAGAGACGTCTAGAATATGGAGGCACCGTCCCCGGCAAATTTCTCGCATGAAATTGCTCGAAATCAGTTGCTCGAAATCAATTGCTCGAAAGTCAAATTGTTCGAATGTAACTTTTCTCAAAATACAAGTTCCTGGAACCGCAATTTCTCGAAAATGTTTTGCTCGAATTTATGTGGTATTAAATAATGTGTCAATACTAAAAGCTTCAAAATCTTTTGTAGCAAGTGGTCAAAGACAGTATTATGTTCTTGTGGCAGGAAAGTGATTATCATTGGAATGTAATTACGGGTATTCATAATCAGGATAATGGGTTTGTTGTTATTACATATAATGTTAAATAGCTTTTTCTTGGGACACGAAAGTGATTATTATCGGAATGTAATACATACCTATTTTTATTAATAAAGGTTATAATTTGTAATTTGTGTTTTTTCATATTTGATATTAACTAATTCTAGTTAAGACTATTTCACAACTTTATTTTTTTCGAGCAACAGATAATCGTGAAATTGCTGTTCGACAAACTTGCAATTCGAGCAAAGCCACATTCGAGCAATTGACTTTCGAGCAACTGATTTCGAGCAATTCGTTTTCAAGCAATTGCATTTGAGCAATGTACCTAGAACCATAAACCATGGAAGCACATCCATATTTTTGTATTCGCTCGTGTTGAGAGTTGTAAATGCTACTTTAATCACGGACGGATCCAACTGATAAAGAAACATAACCCGGCTTACGAGTAAATAGGGCCCATAGAACCACTTTGTGGTTGCAAATAGGACGCTGGCCTATAATAAGAGGAAGAAGAAGAACTCTTAAAGTGTTCCTTAACAAAATTTAATTGATTTTTTCCTTTAGACACTTAAACATCACTGGTGTGTGATGTCGCCTTAAAAAAGGTATATTTTTGTGCCTCCTTTCGATTTCGCCCAATTGATAGGAATTTGAATTTTGAAATATTTGGCCCTATAGCTGCGACGCCATGAATGTGGTTCCTGATTTTTTGAGGTTGAAAGAAAAAAAATTATAGAAATTTCGATAATTCTGGATAGTGTTTCTCAATGTCCGCACTTCATAAACCACCCCAGTAGCTACCCCTGAATGTCCAGTTAGTGCGCCTTCCTTCGATTACGCTTTTGCATTTCATCCGATAAAACGATTGATAAGGCCGGTGGTACTAATGGGGTTGAAGAGGCACATTTTAAAATTATTTTTACTTGTACAAGGTTTACAATAAATAAAAATGTGACTCAAAATAGTTATGAGCTAAAGTTTCTCCCTGGATAAAATGTCTCTGTATTCACGTGTATAATTTTTTTTGCAAAACCTACATTTAGTTATACAAATAAGTTTTATAATTTAAAAAAAGTTTTAAATAAATAATCACATTGCCTGTTTTTCTACTAGTTACCGTGGTACCACCTGTTTATTTTGTTGGTTGCTATGAATTATGGTCTATTTTATTCACTAGTGAATAAAGTACATTTTATCTACCCTTATCATTGAAATGTTTCTTTAACATGGAGATTTCTATAGATAAAATACACCTTTACAAGTAAGTATTGAAAAAGGGTATTTTATAAGGAAATCCTCTGCATTTTTGTGATTATTCAAGCGTGTATGGGTCCTACGTTAAATCTTCTTTTTCAAATTTATTGCTCCCGGCGTTTCCAACTTTAAACGTTTTCAATATTTTTGTCAGAATTAAGATTACACTTAAAAGTCACATTTTCAAGATTTTTTAACATTATTTTTTTGAAAATTTAAAAAGCGTCATTTATTTATTCTTCTATAAATTTAAGGCTTTATTTACAGTTCCATTTAAGAAAGTTGTGAAAATAAAGATCAAATTTATTGAAACTTCAACCAATATTTTGAACACCTTTTTTAAAATATCCCCTTTTCTGAAAGTTTAGTTTTTTATCTTAGATACTTCTCCCAAATTTACAAACAAATAATACTCAAAAATAAGGGACATCTGGCATTTTTAAGTGCTTACTTACAAAAAATATTAAAAACGTTGATAAGTAAAACGCTGAAAATATCTATTTTAAATTAAAGTTAAACGTAGAAATCTATATAAGGTTAAATAACCTCAAAGATAGTCTTTTTGAGCTGCAGTTTTTTGAAACACATACAAGCTCCTCTCAACCCCATTACGATTCTCTTAAACAAACTTTGTATCGCATAAAACGTAAAGGGGTAATCAAAGACCCCGGCCACGCCATTGTATTCAAGAAATTTCGACGTTTTTCCTTTATAGAAAATAAAGATCTTCTGTGGTGACACTCGTGCTCTGCTTCGCCCTGGAACAAAATAACGAGATTTTTTGTTCCAAAAAATGTGAAAATTGCCACTGTGAAGGTGTTTTCGCCCCTTAGCAGGTTTGCACTTCCGGAGGCGGCGAGTTTTACAGCGTATTTTTACCTTTGCCCAAAGTCATTCTCATTATTACAATTTTAATAGTTACTTTTTTCTATCTCAATTCAATATTGACAATATTATGCACATTATGAGGACATTTTCCGTTTTTACGACTTTAGTTCTAATTTGTTGTATTTTCTCGCTTCTGAATTTAAAAGCCCGCCTGCAAAGGAGCATTTATAAACATCTGGCCGGCTCACAAGCATTTCTCGGCGAAGTCTTTTTCATCGATCCGTTTTTGGGACGCAAATTACGTTGCTAAAAATAATCAGTTGTGTGAACAAAAAAGAGAGGGAGCGAACGGATTTACCCCGCCTCCTTTGAAACATGTGTGTATCGGATGATAGTTTTGAGCGCGAAAATGCGCGTCCTTCATTTACTTGGGTCGCGTGGCTTGGTGCTTCGAGAGATTCTAACGGGACCTTTGAACAAGGCAACAAGTGGCTTTTTTCGCGCTGTTCTTCCGCCCCGGCGAAAGGCCTTTGGGCTTTCGCTGGGGTGTTGCCAATTAATGGTTTTCCTGTAGTGTTGCCATTAAACTGTAGGTGTATGTCGTTTACGCAGTGGCGCATTCCTAAGGTGTCTTTTCCCGTGTTTGGAATCAAGTCGCGTTATTGTCGCTAGTAAATAAACTGCATGTGAATGTTGACGGTCGGTCTTGGGATTCGACAAGTGACATTTGTTAATTTCGTTTTTAGTCAAGAGATCCTAGTACCGCGGATTTGGCAGCTTTGATTAACGCTCGTGGGTGGAATATCTAATTGGGAATCTCTGTTGAGGCTAATTTGGCATAATGAAGTTTAGTGTATCGTCTCGAATTCTTGCCATGTTGTTACGGACTTTGTGTTACCCTCTTTTGGGGATGTTAACGTTGTCCAGACATCCTTCCTCGACAGCACTCATAGGTTGTTCCGCAGTTTCTTCAAGCGTGTTTGGTGCACTGGCTTGGAAACGACCACCTACAACATCGTTCAGCATCGTGTTGCAGCAACCTGGACTCCTTAAGGTACCGCCTCTTTATAGTAGTTTTAGAGTGCCTAGATTACAGTGAAAGAAGTGATTTATTGAAGTGTCGGCATTTTGCTTAACGTTGTTGTCAATTTAGAATTGACCTTTTGAACTATTGTAGCTTTCAGTATTCTCAATTGAACAGTTACCGTCAGTTTTGCTGTTTATACTTAGCCTAAACAAACAAACAAACATAGTTGCGATTAGAGTAATTACCGCCTTTGAGCCACATTTTTATTATTATTATTATTAGAAGTTAGCGAGAGGCGGCTGAGCCGATTAACTCGCACACAATTACAACAATGCAGTTTACAAAAATTTGCAAAAGTTCATAAAAGAAAGAAAACAATACAATATTGCGACACCTGCAATAATAATACATAGATAAAACATGAGCATACTAAATAATATAGTACATGGATACACTAGTCACACATGAGAGTAATCAAAAAATAAACAAGTCCAAACTATTTTTAAATATGTTGAGTGACGGGGCGTTAACAATGTTATTCGGCAAAGAGTTCCATTCGTTCACTACACGCACAAACAGAATGACTGTCGCCCTTTGCTCTGGAATCTCTGGTGCATTAGCTTAAGATAGTTACCTCTTAGATGAAGATTGTCACTAAATTCGAACTTCGAACGCAACGAACACTATAGTAGCCACTAATTATTTTATATTTTTCGATCAAGTCCCCGAGTCGGCGGTATCCGTTAGAGAAAGAATTTTCAGCTGTGCAAGCTGTTGGTCGTAACGTAAAATTTTTAGACCCACAACTAGTTTGGTAGCCCTGAGTGGAACTTTCTCCAGGTGGTCTATGTCTTTAGCAAAGTATGGGTTTCAGATGGACGCTCCAGACTCCAATATGCTTCTAACGTACGTTTTGTAGATCTTTAAAAATACACTAGGTTTTAGGCTCTTGAAAGCTATTTTTATTAAATAGAGCAGAGAGTTTGCCCTTTTCACAATGCGTAAGATATGCGAAGTCCACTTTAGGTCACCACTCATTAAAACACCAAGGTCGGCCTGATCACTAACCCTCTTGAGCACCGTTTTATTCAAAGTGTAGTTGAAGCAGGGGTTTCTGGCACCAATGTGTAGAACAGTACACTTATCAGCATTTAGCGTCAGCAACCATTTTTTTGACCATGTACTTATTCTATCTAAATTGGACTGCAGAACTGACCTATTGAGCAGCGGGTTGTTGTAGAAGTTCGAATCGTAAGCAAACATACTTTTGGGAGAATGGATGCATTCGATAAGGTCTGCAATGTTGTCAGGTCATTTTGTATTTTAATTAGCCACCTAGGCTTTAGGGCAGCGTGCCCGTATGGTAAACCCTTTTAGTTACTTATTTGGCTTCATCGCCTAATTCCATAATAATGATTTTGCACATATTTGGCCGCAAGCGCAGTATTTCTCGTCATCCGGGGCACCCCTTTGTTGGTACTTTGACAATCGGGTGTTAACGCTCGCAGGATTTCCGAACCTTCTAGAATTTACGCTGTTGGTGTGACTGCGATGCCTCGCGCTCTCTTTGTTACCGGAACTTATTTGTTTTATTGGGCGCATCGCCATTGGCTGTCGGGGGTCACGTGGTAACGCCGTTTTGGCTCACGCCACTTCAAGCGCCGTAACGCTCCTTGCGGGGCATTCAGCCGAGGGCCGTTGATCGAAGAAGTCGCAGAGTGTGCCGTTTCGCGGCGTTCCCGCCATTTGCGGGGACGCCAGCCTTTTCCCGTCTCGTGCTGCTTCAGCAAGTGTTTTATAACCTGTTTCGCCTTAAGCGAGAGTCGGCAGTTCTACTCAGGCGATTGAACAAGGGAGGTGTGTGTGTGTCGTTAACGGCGATCTTATTACGCCAAGGCGTAGGTGTGATGGAATTCCATGTCCGGTTCTACGTCGTCACGTAAGGGAGTGTTCCCTTTAGCTCGTTATGCGAGGATTCCGTTGAGGTAGGACATCACTTGGGCTAGTTTGGCCGTCGTAGCGGCGTTTGTTGAAGCGCCAGCCTTTGTCGCCATTTTGGGCGCATCCAGACCATTCACACGTCGGCCGCTTTAGCGGCGAATAAATTGCCACAGGCAACCTGTTTCCCGCAAGCTGGACCGCACGCTGATCTCTTGGATCGTTACCAATAAAATTAAGGTATTTGTAACCATTGAATTATACTAACTTCTCGTGCGCGAGCTGTGCGCTTAATCATGTGAATAACTGTGAAATCTTGTGCACCGTTAAAAACGTACCCTTCGCATCTTAAATCGTTGTCGCGAAGTGGCGTCGCTCGCTTTTGATCTAATCACTTCCTTCACTTGGACTTTGCTGTGTTTGCCCAAATTATCATGTGAGCATTTTTTTTTTATGAACAAACGTTTCCGTTGTGGGACTCATATGTCAAACTGCTTTTGATGTTGTACAGTTATGGGTGTTGTTTAGTAACCGTAGTGCGCCCATCAGCTGATGCTTATTTATAAGAGTTAACGCAATGTTTGCGGAACGCTTTGCTGCCCCAATGTAAGACTGGACCAATAGACGCTTATCTAAGTAAGAGACGCTTTATTCTTGGTCGCTTTGTGCATGTTCTGCTTCAGTGTGCGGCCATCATTGAGGAGATGCATGTACGGTGGAGCCAGTGAGATCAGAGCGTGCAGGTGGGCTTGGTGGTGACATTGCCGTGGCTGAAAAAGCCCCCCTTCATGATCTAAGTATTTTTGCCATCACGAAATCGTTGTGTGAGTTTATAATTCACGAGTACCCCTATCGACGGAGTGTCTTGAATACTTCGCTCCCGTCTAACCGCCCAGGCCCGGTTATCCGGGTTAAGACAGGCTTGGTGGCGCCCTCATAATTTTGACGTACCCTATGTATATGCCTCAACACGCTTGCCCAGAACGTATCGTGTGACTCACGCCCGACTCCCTGAGCGTCCCAGCCGTGGCCTTTAGCCTGTTTTTAGCAGATCTCAGGGCAAGTGTGCCAGTTTTCCGGGACTGATTCCGTGGTGCGATGCTCACCTTGGGTGGGTGTCGCAAAGTTGTTTTAATACAGTGACAATGTAGACAAAAAAAATAATTGGCCTCAGGACAGATCCCTGGGGTACACCATTCAGTACTGAGTGAGGAGCTGATAACGAATCGCCGACTCGTACCTGAAAGGTAAGGCTTGTTAAGAAGTCGTTTATCCAGTTCAGTAAATTGCCTCGAACACCATAGTTTTCAAGCTTCAAAAGTAGTCTCTGTATGGGGACCCGTTCAGTTGGAATCCGCGAGTCCCATGACCTAGTCTAATCATCCAAACTCATCAGAAAATTTGAAACCACCGATCTTCCTGGAACGAAACCGCTGATCGGTGTGTAATTACTAGCTGCAAGTTTATCTCCTTTTATATATATATATAGATATATGGCTACAATAATTGATTTCTTCCTATCTTGAGGTAAAGTTTCTTGGTCTAGTGATGCCTGCATTAAAGTTGTTAAAGGTTCCGTCAATAAAGATGCTCAGTTTTTGACAAAATTTGGAGAAATACCGTCTGGTCCTGGACTTGAGTCCATTTTGAGCGCAATTAGGTGCTCCAGGACATTGCCTTTGTTGAATCTTATCGTGGTTAAGCTGTTATGGCGTCGATTAGATGTATTTAAAGTAGGTAAGTTAGATGGTTCATTAACAAAGACGCTGTGGAACTTATGTGCGAATATTTCCGACGTGATGTCGGTATCAGATGATTCGGATCCGTCCTGGCAGCGTAGAGATATTGACGACATTCGCGACGTCATGTTTTGATTTATGTATTTATAAAAGTGTTTTGTTCCTAAATTAACAATTGTTTCCTCATAGTTCGAGCGTGCACTTGTTATTTCTGAAGTTAGAGTGTTGGAGCACTTTTTGTAATTCTTGTAGTCATTATCAGATGTACTGGCTTTATATTTGTCCCATAGTTGACGTTTTTTGCGTATTTTACGTTTCAGTTCTCTTTAGACCCAACATTTACTTTTTCTTGGATAGACTCTTTTTATAGGTACAAATAAAAATACGATGTAGTTTATGATTTTTGGGTCTGGTTTGAGTATAAGGTCCAAGATAGTGGGGGTATCATTTCCTCGGTATCGGGTGGGATAAATAACTTGCTGGTGCAGATTCGAGTGTACAAACGCATCCATGAAGAGTGAGGAGGCCACATTAGAATGTGTTGTTTTTGTTTAATTCCAATCAATCGTGGGATAGTTGAAGTCGCCAAATATGATTGTGTTATTTAGCTGAGATGCCTGATCGATCGCGTTAATCATTATATTATCATCATCTAGGGACGTATCGGGAGGTCTATATATACACGTTACCAACAGTTTGAGGTCGCCAAAGTGAATATTGAGCCATGTCGATTCAATGCTACCAGTAATGTATGTGCTATTGATGTCGGCAGTATAAGAATTCGTTGGTGAATCCTTGACGTAAATTGCAGTCCTGCCGTCCCTACGGCCGCCACGGTTATAGCGAAAGATTAAATAATTTTGTAGCGACACTGCTGCATCAGGTATTTCTGGTTTTAACCATGTCTCTGATAAAACTAAAATAGTAGGTTGAACATTTTCAATAAGTTGTTTTAGGTCGATATATTTGGCCGGTAGTGATGCAATATTGGTATACATAAAGGTGCATTTAAGGAGGTTAAAAATTGTTAGTGGTTTTGGGGCTGGAACAATTTTTGGATGCCTCGTATGTATTTGATAGTTGTGTCCTTTTCTCCGTTCTCGATACGCTTCTTATGGTCGTTTTGAACATTACGTAGATAATCACGCTGCATGGGCGTTTCGTCCTGGCGTACTTTGATGCTTTTAGGGATCCTTATTTTGTTTTTTTAAGACAGTAACGGCGTCCCTCTCTCTGCCGAGTATTACCTTCAAGAGTCTATCTGTGTCCGGTGCTGATGCACCTAGGCGAAAAACTGATATCTTGTCAGTGTTGATGTCTGCAGCTTTCTTTAGAAGAGAGATAGCTTGCTCCTTATCGCGTTGAACTATGTCCGTTTCTTTAACGTTAAATAGAATTACGTTTGATGCACGCTTGTCGCGTATTTTGCTAATGATATTTTCAGTGACCTCAGAAGTTTGGATATTATTACCAGATTTCCTCTAGGTTATTAACTTATGCTGTTAAATTTAGTATTAGCTGCCTTAAATCGCTTGACCCCGCGTCGACCGCTCTTGAGTTATCGGGGCCAGTGCAATTGTCGCACAGGTATTTGATGCGACGACCTCGAGATAGGACGAATTTTATTTCAGCACGTGACATTCCTGTACACGTTGAATGAATAGCTAGTTTGCAAACATCACAAGTTACTTCCCTATCTGGGCTACAATTCTCATCAAATTTAAGACATTTTGATAGAGGAATGTTTCTGCTACTGATCTGTTCGATTTTTAAACTTTGGGTATGTTTTCTTACCGATTTATAAATGTAAAACGTAGAGCAGACACAACTGCACTGTACGATTCACGATTCGATTGTTTTTGAGTCAAGTTTAGCTAGTTTAAACGTCGCGCAACTTAATCCCTTACTAACCCGCTTCGTTACATTTAATTACTAAATAAATGTTTACTTACATATTTTTAATACGGGTGATTCATTAGCCTCTTTACAAATTTAAGCAATAAAAAGTAGATTTAATTTCATGAAGAAATGTTCATATAAACGTATGTCCTATCGTTCTTTGTTCAGAAGTTATAAGGCTTTTAAAAGGTTTTAAGTTGAAAAATCGTAGTAGTCTTGATGTAACAAAACAAAATTTAGTAACTGTCATTTTAAATAATCACCTGTCAAAAATAGTGTGTTTATGTTATTGCTTTCTGTCACTATTTGTTAAAATTTATATTTGTACAATTTTACTTAGTAATGAACCCATTTTGTAATGAAGAATATGCTGACATTGTGTTTGTGTATGAACTTTGCAATGGAAATTTTCGTAATGCAGCGAGAAAATATCGAAATAGATTTTCTCATAGACTTCAACCGTCACATCCCGTATTCAGTACATCATTTAGAAGACTTTGCATGACTGGTACTGCCGCTCCTCCTAGACCCATTCGCCCGCATGATCTAAAGGTTCAAGATTGTGAAAACGTAATAAATGCTGTAACTGGAGAACCGGAAATTAGTATAAGAGAGAACGAAATTTGGAGCTATCACAAAGTTTTGTATGGCGAACAATAAATCGAGAAATGCTGCACCCTTATCATCGACAAAGTGTACAAGCGTTGCATCACGGAGATGCTGAACTGTGATTAAATTTTTGTCACAGGATTTTACAACACGTCCAAGATAACAACTTTATTTCAAAAATTCTATGGTCAGATGAATCCAATTTTTTAAGACACGGTATTAATAATTTCCGTAATAACCTTGTTTAGTCTTTGGACAATCCACATGCGACCAGAAAGCGTAATTTCCAGCAGAGATTTAGTGTAAATATTTGGTGTGGCTTATTTAATAACACATTACTTATAAATGTATTTAGTGGAAATTTAAATGCAGAGAGGTACTTACCATAGCTTTTTGAACACCACATTGTTTGATCTTCTGGATGATGATCTACTCCACCTGCTACAAGGTATGTGGTATCAGCACGATGGGGCCCCTTCTCTCCGAGACAAGTGACCCAATGGCTACATACTTATTTCCCAAATAAATGGATTGGTAACGGAGGTCCTATAGTATGGTCACCTAGATCATCCGACCTGCTTCCTTGCGACTTTTATTTATGGCGTCACTTCAAGCAACTTGTTTATGCCGTGGAAATAAATGATCGCAATCAGTTATTGCAGAGGATTCAAGATGCTGCAATTCATATTGGAAATAACATTCATTTATTACGCGTGCAAGAGAGTTTAATTCGTCATTGTCAATTATGTATTCAGGAAAATAGACAAATTTTTGAACATTTACTGTAGATAGAGTTTGCTTTCTGTTTGTTACAATAGATGTTTTTAATTTCTTTAAATTAAGATTACTTATTAGTGTTCAAAGAGAAAAAATCTTAAAAGCGCTATAACTTCTGAACAAATAAAGATAAGACATACGTTTAAATGAACATTTCTTCATGAAATTAAATCTGCTTTTATTGCCAAAGTTTGCAAAGAGGCTAATGAATCACCCTGTATAGTTCATTTTCAATTAAGTGTGTTTTTCTCTTTGATCTTTATGACATTTGTATGCGAATTTGTGTGTGTTTTCTTTTATAAAAAGGATTTAGAAAGCTGCAAAGGAGTTTTCTCGCAAGGTTAGTTCAACGATGTTGTTTGTCGTTTCGTCGACCAAACACTGTCAATGTTGAAATTAGAACGTGTACCAATTTGCTTCCACTTTTCTCAGTGGGATCACTTGTGCATTTCCTCTATTGGGAAAGTGGTAGCGCCATAGCATCTACATCTGCTTTTCTTTTATTAGACCGTTGCCTTGATTAGTCTGGTATTGGATCCCCCCCCCCTTCATCTCCCTGAGTAAAACCGGCACTTTTTTTGTTACGGGTTGGGGCAGCGGACCTGTGTAACTCTTTACCGATATGAGTCATTTTACGCGCTAGTCAGTTAGCTAATCAATGTCGTGTCGTAAAGGCGAGTTTATGTTGTAACAACATCAAAGTAAATCAATCCATTTTCAAACAAAAAACATATTAATTTAGCTTTGTGAGGACATTTTTCATATTTACAATCTTAGTTCTAATTTGTTGTGGTTTCTCGTTTCTGAATTTAAAATCCCGCCTGTAAAGAAACACTGCGAATAATGTACCTGTCTTCAGCTGCTTAAGTAGCCCATATTCCGTCTCGTCGATTCTTCTTTGGGGGTAAAATATAGTGATTGATCAATTTTTAGACGTGAATTTTGTGCGATGCTCGATTTAAGTCAAGTATTTTTTCGATACAGAAAGAGTGATTGTGTGTGTAAGAATGAGAGGGAGCGAACGTTTTTTCCCAGCCTTGTCTGGCCCAGAGCAGACTTTGTTTAACATGTGTCCAAGTTTTAGGTTTCCTCCAGGGCATTCTTACATCAGCCGCCCGATAAGCAACAAGTGTTTTCGAGCTGTCGTTCCATCCCGGTGTAGGCCTTTCCCGCCTTCGCTGGGGGTGTTGCATTTGTTTGTGTTTTAATTAACGGCTAACGGTTGTTACTTTTGTGAGTACGTGTCGCATGTTTAAATGTTCCGGTATTTGGAATCGCGTCGATTAGAGATCGCAATTACTGGTGTTTCGGGTAAAGATTACTATCCCCGCATTTTATGTTTAAAATGCACGTCCTGGTTGACGGTCGGTCTTGGGATGTATTAAGTGTCGCCTGTCGATGCAATTGTAAGCCAATGATTTCCGTTTTATCGCGAAGTGGGCAACTTCGATTTTCGCCGTTTGGCGGGTTATTGTGTGGGAATCTTCCTTTGGCAGCTTATTTGACATTACGAAGTGCCATCTCTCTCGTTTAGAACCCTTGCCATGTCGTTACGGGCTTCGTATTACCTTAGATTGGGGATGTTAGTATTACTCAGACTCATCCCGTCGGCCGCATCTCTAGGCCATTTCGCAGTTTCTGCGAGCGTCTTCGGGCATTTGCTGGAGGCGGCCACCTGCAGTTTTGTTGGACGCCGCGCGCTGTATGCAGCCACCTGAACTCCTTATTAAAATATGTACCGCTCTTATGTATTAGTTTTACAGTGCACGCAGTATTTTGCTGAAGTGTCGGACAGTTTGCGTAACGTTGCTGACTATGTAGCATTTACTGTTTGCATTATTATAGTTGTCAATACGCCGAATCAATCGATTACCATCAGACTTCATATTTCTGCTTAACCTAGCAATGTGGCGATTAAAGTATGTACCGCATTTGAGTCACGTGTATTTGTTTACCGTCAAGTTTAATTGCTTATGAGCCAGTTCTTGTTTCGAGTTTAACGCCCTTTTCTAGTTTAAAATGTTACATAATAGAATTTAACCCCTACTAATCCATTTTGTTACATTTATTTACTAAACTATTGTTTATTTACATATTATTGTTATTACAGTTCATTTTCATTTAACTGTGTTTCTTTTTCATGCTTACGATATTTGCATGTGTTTTCTTTTGTAAAAGTTTAGAAAGCTGCACAAGAGGATTCCCGCAAGGTAAGTCCAACGCTGTTGTTCGTGCCTCGTCGACCAAGCACTGCCAAGGTTGAAGTTAGAAGATGTACTCATTTGCTTCCACTTTCCTCATTGGGATCACCTGTGTAGTACCCCTATTAAGAATGTGGTGGCGTCTTGGCATCTAAGATCTGCTTTTCTGTTAATAGGCCGCTGCCCTGTGTAGCCTCGTATTGAACCACCCCAGCTCCACTGAGCGACGTCGGCACTTCTTTTGTTACGAGCTGAGGCAGCGAGCCTGTGTAATTACTTTGCGATATGAGTTATTTTACGCGCTAGTCATTTAGCTACTTTGTTTCATGTCATAAAGTCCCGTTTATGTTGTAGCAAACTGGTGCTTTGTCGTAAAGTAGTGATTTATGCCGTAACAGCCTTTTGGAAATGGGTAAAGGACATTACTGGTTTGTGGTACCCCTTTAGAAAAGATAATATACGCAGCTGTATACCATTAGCCGTTCTTTTCAACCGCGCGCGGTACGGGTTTGAAGTTTCAAATGCTCGGTCTTCTAGCGCCAAAACTATGGAGGATATCCCTGATTTATCAAAATTTCTAGAAATCTTTTTTACACAGGTTATTTCCAAATATCTGTATATCTTAAACTTCGTCATTTGAAATTATAGAATTTTAAATTTTTTTGTAGCAGTTGTTGGTGACTACGTAAAGAAATAGATGCAATCGAATAATCCTAGTTCTAAAATACTCATTGTACTAATGAAAATCATCACATACGTGTGTCTGGAAACAAATGCCTTCTGAGTAGCAGACCATGTAATTATTAATATTGTAATTAAAGGACGTATTACTAATTTTTATATTAATTAAATGTAAAACAAATGATATGTCAGTTACTAGGTATTAATAGTAACTGACATATAATTTGCCTTATATTTACTTAATACTAGATTCTATTTTAATGTTCTAAATGTCAACAACTTTGAGACTTGTTCACCACTAACGCATTCCAATTATTCTCTTCAGTTCACGCTTTTGTCTTGCTCTCCGGTACCTTCTCTCTTACTTCTTATTTACAATTACACATTATTTATATAATTGATGTGCAAGTAGTTCTAAACTATGCTCACATCCATATAATTAGCATCATGCAAAATATGATCAATGTTATCCTTTCAAACAACTTGTAATTCAATATTAATTTCAGCATGTATTAAAATTATTTAGCATTACTTTCAAAGTAATTTCACAATAAACTTTAACTTAACTACATTAAGTTAGCATAACCGTCTTTATTAATAAGTGTGACACCGTCTTGTACTGATCTAAAAGCAATTGTTAACATTCATTTCCAGTTACTAGTCTTTCAAATGAAAATCTGCTCTCAAGTGTGAGCCCCGTTCTTAGTAGCTGACCCGACCCTGTGCTGCCTCATTAACCGCCATTAACCGTCTCGGTCGCAGGAATTGGAGCCAGAGAACGTGTCAAGATGAAATAACGAAACACATAAAAACCTCTGCTATAGGGGTGTTAGGATAAAACGCTGTATGGCGAGAGCATTCTCATTTTGCTATCGAAAGAGTTCATTGTTCTGAGATGTATCTATTTCAATAAAATTGTATAAAGGTTTTTGGTGTTGTTGTTGATTCACATAAATAACTTAAGTCGCTAATATCAGAAGTGGGATCACTAGGCACCACAGTGTAAATAAAAAAACTTTTTGTGAGAGTGCGAGAGTTTTAAAAATTTTGTGACGAGTGCTCGCAGGAAGCCGCCCCTCAGCGTCAGTGCGAGCGAAAATGAAATTAAACGGCGAGCGGCTCGTTCGTCCCGGCGATTGCGTAAAGCGAGCCGGCAGCGATCTAATTACTCTGGGGCTACCCCGTAAATTTGCCAACATCTCCGGAAGCCCGGCGGCGGCGGTTTGTTTCCCCTGGCTCTGTGAGGCCTCGAGGTGCTCCCCCACCAGTAGATTCACCAGCTTCTGCCGAAGGGCTTCAAGCTTTACACAATTTAGCAGCCGTTGTAGGACAACTGGTTAAACAAAGGTTTAACCCGGGGATATAGATGAGAGATTGTGACCTTGGTGACTTGGATCCTTTCCGCGACGACATGCTTCTGTGGCTAGCTAAACTCGATAAATATGCAGTCATCTATGGCTGGGGCGATAAATATATTTGCCATTTAGCCATTAATAAGTTCCAAGGGTCAGCTTTAACTTGGTACAAAAGTCTTGCTGTAACTCCTCGCGATTGGGAGGAATGGAAAACGCTTTTAATCCAAACGTTTCCTTCCACTCGTGACTTACACTCACTGTTAACTAGTATGTTAGCGTTGACACCTAAACCAAATCAAAATTTGTTTGAATATTGCTTTGAGAAATTGGCGTTGATTAGAAAGATGAACCTTCATTTATCCGGACACGATGAGGTTAATTTAATAGTGGGCGGAATAACTAACAAACATCTAAAATTAACTTCGGTAGCTTTTGGTCTTCTAAAAGGTTTAATGGAACCGCTGTGCAGCTGTTTTGTCTCGTTGCATCTAAGAACGCTTAGTTACAGTATTTTCAAAAACACAGTCAATGAGAGCAAGCAGGATATCTTCTTAAATAATTGTAACTTCAGTCGCATTCTACCGATAGCGAGTTGTCGAGTCTAGTGCGAGCCGCGCTGTGATTGGTTGCACCTGGCACGCGCGAGACAGGCAGGGAGCGCAAAAAAGTGGCTTGGGATTTTTGCGAGCAGACGGTTTTCGGCGAGCTGTGCAAGTAGGTGCTTTGTGCGTCGGGTGTTGTGTGTGATGGCCGTGCCGCTCATTAAATAATTCCGGAGGCCTGTAAGGCCAACTATTCCGACTTCTAGTTCGGGATCCATTCTCCCAGGTGGGCTTTATCACGGCCGCGTAGATTTTTGTGACCGCCAAGAGGGCGGTGCACACTTTTCCCGAGTAATTAGGGACCCGTTGGATGTCGCAGGTTTCCACCCACATCACGTCGAACGACAGTTGTAGTGATTAGTGATTAGCGCCGTCCGCCTACTGCCGCCAACGCTTACTCATCGAGGTCAAGCTGCTAAATCAAAGGTATTGTGCCCTACTATATTTGTACAAATTTAGTAATTGTGTTACAAGGTCGGCCCGATCTTGCAAACTTGTTTTGCCGCTAACCGGTTATTTAAATGTAACTAAACTCAGCATATTTGACGTCCGCGTCTAATCAAGGCGTGGTACACTCACTTACAAATTTAGCCTTTGTTTTACGAGCCCGGCGATGTTTAGGCATTGTCCGTTCATGTTTTGCTGCCAGTCAGCGACGCAGATTATAGTTGTGAGTAATATTCGTTAGATAAGGCGTCCCCAGCTGGGTTTTATTTCTTTTAGGTTTAAACCTTATATAATCCAAGATCATCGTATATGCCGACCACGTCGGCACCGATGTAATTTTCGGCCACGAGTGTGGCTTAATAGATCTGTTTACTGCATCCGACTTATGATTATTCCTTGTATTTGTGCATGCGTGTTTACAGGATGAATTAGTCACTGTGTCAAGATTGATGTAAGGTGAGGCCCGCATGCAGTCAATAAGCTGTGCAGGTAGGTCGACACGCTGGACGCTACACTGTTGCCTCCAGAGTTAGTACGTGAGTATTCTACCCCGTTTGGCTTTCAAGATTCGATTAAACGTGGGTTTTCCCCGATTAAATCCTGTGGCGCCAATTTATTCTGTAACACCCTATACAAACCGTCACGCTTGCCCTGTGGTGTACCGTTTCTAGAAGCACGCTCATCTCCCTGAGCGTATTCGAGCCGTGGTCTTTAGCCTGCTTTGTGCGATTTCCAGGGTAAGTGTGGACGTTTCCCGGACATGTTTAAGTATTTGGCACGCACTCACTCGTGAGTGTTGTTATAACAGTTTGATACTGTAATAAACAGCTGCCCCCATAACATGTTAGATGCTATCAGTCTCTACCGCCCCCACAAAGCCAACCTGCTCTCATTTTTCAGAGGCACAGTAGGCACAGTTTCCAATGTCAAAATGAAAATTGTTTTAACATCCGACAAAAACGTTGGCTAGCAGACCTTATCGGCTCGCCGAAGCTGAAAAACTTGAGCTACGTAAAATAGTGGCTCGCTTACTTGACAATGGGACCATACAACCCTCAAGCTCTCCCTACTCGAGCCCGGTAGTGGTGGTAACAAAGAAGACAGGTTGCAAACGGTTATGTGTCGATTATTGGGAGATGAACAAAATTATTGAGCGAGATCCTTACCCGCTACCACTAATAGAGGATTTGATTGACCGACTCTCGGGGTATCAGTATTTTACAAGGCTCGACCTCTCAAGTGGCTATCACCAAATTAAAATGTCGCCCGATTCTATCAAGTATACTGCTTTTGTAGCTCCTGAAGGTAAATTTGAATACCTCAAGGTACCATTTGGTTTGTAAAACGCGCCGTATGTGTTCCAACGGGTCTTAGATACTATATTGGGCAACCTCCGTTTCACTCAAGTACTTGTGTTTCTAGGCGATGTGCTAATCCCTTCAAGAATGTTTGAAGAAGGAATAGACACCCTGAAGGAGGTACTAACTTTAGTCAGAGCAAATAATATTACCCTTAACTTGGCTAAGTGTTTCTTTTGCCAAACCGAAGTAGAGTACCTAGGCTATTCTATAAAGGACGGAACCGTTCAACTAATCAGCAGAAAACCCAAGCCATTGTGGACTTTCCTTGCCCGGAAGATGTGCACCAGGTGCGACAATTCCTGGGTTTGGTGGGACATTATCAGAAGTTTTTTCCGCGTTTCTCTCAAAAATCGCGAACTCTAACAAATCTCCCAAAAAAGGGAGCTACATGGTCTTGGAGCGCTGAGCAGGATCAGGCTGTTCGTACACTCAAAGAAGCCTTAGTTCCACAGCCCATGTTAGGACTTTTCGATCCGCAAAAAGATAGCATGTTGTATACGGATGCGACCCGATTGGGTATCGCTGGTATGTTAGCGCAGATGTCAAATGGTGTTGAAACCGTTGTCGGCTATTACAGTAAACACACGACGCCAACGGAACAAAGATATCACTCGTTGGAATTGGAGTGCTTAGCAATTGTGTTGTGATTTAAAAGATTTAAACACTACTTGTATGGTAAACGATTTAAAGTCGTTACAGACTGCGCGGCTGTGAGGAGCGCGATGACAAAAAAGACATTAAATCCACGTATTGGAAGGTGGATCCTTGAGCTTCAGGAATATACTTTTGACGTTTGCAATCGCCCGGCTGCACAAATGGCGCACATTGATGCATTAAGTAAAAACCCTTCAATGCGAAGTGAAATCATGTGTGCTGTGGTAATGACAACTGATACTGGTTACTTGCCGTGCAGGAGTGCGACCTAGAAATACGAGCCACAAAAAATATTTTGTTGTCAGGTGACCGAGCCGGTAATAAACATACGTCCGATATGTAGGACCTCCGGGCGTGGTGGAGTATACAAATGCACCGAGTTTGGGAATCGAGCGGTGGTTCCAAAGATATGTCGTCGGCAAGTGCTACGACTCCACCACGATGATGTCGGTCACTTCTCTTACGGTAAAACGTATGAACTGGTGGCTTCTAAATTCTGGTTCCCAGGAATGCGATATTTCGTTAAGAAATATGTGAAATGTTGTCTAAACTGCCTGTATCATAAACAAGCAGTTGGTAAAAGACCAGGATTCTTACACCTAATTGAAAAGGTGCCTCGTCCCTTTCATACTATAAGTACATGTTGATTATCTGGGTTCTTTTGTCAAAAGCACACACGGTCGCACTCAGGTATTGGTGTGTGTCGATGCCTTTACTAAGTTTTGTTTTGTTTACCGTCCGTAACACTAAGACGAAATACGGCATAGAGAAGTTACGTGAAATTGTTAAAATGTTTGGCGCTCCTAAACGCATTATTTCTGACAGGGGCAAGGTATATACGTCGTGACTGTTCAAACAGTTTTGTGCCCAGACTGGAATTATTCATCATCTGAATGCTGTTGGAATGCCCCGAGGGAATGGTCAAGTTGACCGTTATAAACAGATTATTCTGCATTCCCTAGCGACAATGGGCGCAGATTAAGATGATGACAAATGGGATGAGAATATTTCTAGTATCCAATTGGGTTTGAACAATAACTGGAATAAAGCTCTTGATGTGGCTCCCTCCGAAGCTCTGTTTGGTTATCGTTCTGGCCCTACTAATTTGGCATCTTGTGAAGATGAACCAAGTATCATTGACGTAACAAGGGTGCGTCAAGAGATATTGGACAAGACGAAGGCTGTCCAAGCAGCACAAAAGGCTCGCTTTGACTCTTCTCGAGCAAGACCCAAAGCGTTTACAGTTGGAGAGCTCGTCCTTGTTCAAAATTATTCCATTGTGGGAGTGGGCACTAATAGAAAACTCTGCCTAAATGGAGAGGTTCATTTAAAATTTCCAAAGTGTTGGACGCAGACAGATATGAGGTGGTTGACACACCAGAATCAAATAGATCAAGAATCCCGTGCTAGGGTGTCTACGCTGTGGAACACCTCAAGCAGTTTGAAGTGCTTGGCTGAGTTTTTGCTGTTTTGTGTTCCTAATCGACATTTGAATTTGTGTTGTATCCAATAGGGATAGTGTTTCTGTTTTCTACTTGTTTATATTTCGCTCGCCCTATAGTAGTACAGCGTAGTTTATCGTTATTGATTTGAATTTGTTTTATGTTTTGCTCGTCCTATAGTAGCAGAGCTTAGATTTTAGAGCTGTCTTTTGTACCCTTACGTTAATAAATGCTGTGCACGCCATGTACGGCATAGCTTTATGAAGCTGGTTTTTTTTTGTACGTGCACCCACTATATGGTACTGTAAGCAGCTGAATTGGTTTTCTCAGTGACACGTTATCAGTTTGGTTTTGGTTAGGTTAGGCACCAAGTTGATGGCACTGACTTTTTGGAGTGGTGCTGGCCACCACGCTGTCACCTCATTTGTCTAGAAGCGCTAGAGCACCACGTTGACAGCGCTGACGTTGGTCACCAAGTTGCTGGGTTGACAGCACCGTGCGGACCGCGTTGTCACTTGTCTGAAGTGGCGTTGGTCACCACGTTGCTGGGATAATAGTCGCATATATCGACGGCATCACTTTGCTCGCGCTAGGCTGAATTGTGACAGCACCACGCTGACCGCGCTGTCACTTGATGAAAGTGGCGTTGGTCTCCACGTTGCTGGGATGCGAGCACCACGTGTCCACGCTGTCACTTCCCTGAAGTGGCGTTGGCCGCCATGTTGCTTTTCATCTGCCAGGGCGCGCTGGACACAACGTTGTTGCTCCGCGCCCTTGGTCTAAAGTTGGGACACCACGTTGATGCACGGTCACATTAATTCAGGTGGTGTTGATTACCTCGTTGTCTCATCCCAGGTAGTTTTTGTTGTTCTGTAGACTTACGTGTTTGTGTTTCCACAGAACACCTCGTTCTGGTTTGATGGTCTCTGCAGTTCCGCTGAGCCAGGAGGGCCGAGTGTGAACCCCGTTCTTAGTAGCTGACTCGACCCTGTGCTGCCTCATTAATCGCCAGAAATTTTTGCACCGTCTCGGTCGCAGGAATCGAAGCCAGAGAACGTGCCAAGGTGCAATAACCAAACACATATAAAAAAACTCTACGATAGGTGTGTTAGGATAAAACGCTGTATGGCGAGGGCAATCTCATTTTGCTATCGAAAGATTTTGGTGTTCTGAGATGTATCTATTTCAATAAAATTGTATAAAGGTTTTTGGTGTTGTTGCAGATTTACATAAATTACCTAAGTCGCTAATACAAGTTATAGTCAATCCTGTCCAGTTAAACTCATTTAATGTTTATATTAACATATGATGTGTCATTTTATTTGATAACTTATATTTTCTTTAGTATCAACATTTTAACAATTAAACCATAACCAATCCTGTTATTTTTATTTAATTCGCTGGGAACAATTCTGTGGCAATATCTAGATGCTACCGAGTCATCGAAGCTAAAAGCAATAGACAAAAAACTTGATTCTTTCGAATTATGGTACTGCGCCAATCTATCTGTAGTTGAATAACTAAACATTCCAATTACACTGTCCACAAGTGTTCAAAGAAGAACACTGCCGCACTTCGTCAATGTCACACGTAGAAGATACGACAACTTCGAGAAACTATTGAGAGAGACAGATTGGAGGTAAACAACCCAGGCAACGATCCCCCAAGGGCTGCTTGGATCAAGAAAATATCCTCAATGTAGAAAATCTAATAAAGTGAAAGATAAATGTGAACAAAAGTTAACCTACACGAGGTGTGTTCATCAAAAACTGCGAATTTATTAATAAAACACCAAATGTAATTATTCTTAAATATTTATATTGTCGCTTCAAAGCATTCCCCTTCCGGTAGCCAGCTTCAGAGCCAACTCAAGAGATTTTTGTTTTATCTCATCAATCGTCCCAAATCTATGCCCGGTCAATGTTTCTTTGAGTTTTAGAAATAGAAAAAAGTCTACAGGTGCTAGAGCTGGTGCAGACGGGGCCTGCGGAACAGTGGTCGTTAAATGCCAAAAAGGTAGTGATAAGCATGATCTTGTGAGATTTTGCGTTATCATGTTGTAACATCCATGAATTGTTGCGCCACAAATCATGGACCCCATAGATATTCCAAGCAATTTCTCAAGAAGTTAATCGGCGATTACGCAGGACCATTCCCGTCACTTCCTTTGTAGGTCATCAGGCCAATCTTCATTCCATATTCCGACCATTTTCGATAGTTCTTCATTATCCAGAGCTATAGAGCTCATTTTTCATTTGTTGGGGTTTGTTTGCAGCACACGACTCTTTGCGTCTATGGCTTGTCGAGCACAGGCAAATTCAACATCCGCAAAAGAGTCAATTTTAATGTTAAAGCTGTCATAGTATTTTTCTTGCAATTGCTTTGCAGTAGAATTCCACATCCCCTTACCGACACTTTCTTTATAGTCATCTCCATTATTCCTGCTCAGTCTTTCAAAATTAATGCAAATTCTTCTTTTGAACTTGGTACAGTCAAGTTTCGCTCTTCACAAAATGATGTAAACTAGACTTCTTTGTATTATTTGGGGTAATACTTTCCACCATTTTATCAATATCGTTGATGGAATCTTTTCCAAATCGCGACATTTTTATGACGTACATACGTTTATACAAACTTTTGTTTTACAGTTGTCCCGATTTTTTAATTTCTCTCTTCGCTTTAATAATTTAGAGTTTTTTCTTGAAATCGTGATGTCATGCAATTTTCTTACCGAATACCACTTGTGTGTTGATTGTTTCCGCAAATTTTGTTCTCGTGATTGTCAAAAACGTGTAATTAGTTCTCTCGTTCCGCTCGAACTAATTAATCACGTTTTTGACAATCACTTGAAAAAATTTCCGGAAACAATCAACACCCTCGGGGTATTATAAGTGACATTTTTTTTCTCTTCCTGTGAAATTTATTTAACCTTCTGTAAAAGTCATCAAGTATGATATAAGAAACGTTAAATTTGACAATCAAATTATTTCACGTCAGCAGATTTTTATTTACAAGGCTGACGTGATATAATTTATTAATTACTAAGAAATGTCAATTTTGTTCGTTGAATAGTCTTCCAAATACCGCGAGCTGTGGACGAACTGCCGAAAATTTTTGTCAAACTGTTTATTCGTGTTGATTGTTTCAAAATTGGTCTCGTGCTGTCGCAATCGACCAATTTATATCGATGCAATAAACACTCATATACTTTGATAAACATTTTTGGCAATTCGTCGACCGCTCGCGGTATTGTATATGACAATTCAGTTCACCTGTCATCTATCAAAAGTGGACCAATGAAAACGTCAGATTTTGCATATCATAGACAAACAAAATAAATTGTAGTAACTATTGTACTAGTACCGAATTGCAGCGACTATTGTATTAGTACTCAAGTGACTATTTCAAACAAATTAAAATATTTATTGAAGATGTTTAGACAAATTGCTTTTTAACATGGGTAACTAACTTTTGAGTCTTTCTAATTTGAAAAATGGGTTTGGTTCACTGATTAGTCCTCCGAATATTATTAGTAGTCAAACTTAGGTACACAATTATTAAGGTGGTATCACTCATGTCCATTGCGTCTGCACTAGGACTCGTTGTTCCGCAACTCATCCTATTTGGATTGTACTCAAACGCAATGGAATTTCGTGATACCTACTACCCCAAAAATAATCGACATAACTTTGAATACTTATAGTATTATAAGTGACAGGCAGTTACCCGCGACTTCGTTCTCGCGAGGTTCGTTATTTGTGTATTAAATAATGACTAATTATTTTCTGTCATCCCATCCCATCCTATCTCCGTCCCCAACCCTTTCTCCGTCCCCGTCTCCGTACCGTTCCCTCCCGTACCGTCCCGTCCCGTCCCCTCCCCTTCCATCCCATTCCTTCCGTTTCCTTTCTCTCCCGTCCCGTTCCATCCCGTCCCGTTTTTTCCCGTCCCGTTTAGTCCCGTCCAGTCCAGTCCCGTCCCTTCTCGTCCCGTCCCGTCCCGACGCGTCTCCTCCCCCTCCATCCCATCCTTTCCCTTTCCTTTCCGTCCCGTCCCGTTCCGTTTTGCCCCGTCCCGTCTCGTTCCTTCCCGTCCCGTCCCGTCCCTTTCCTTGCCGTCCAGTCCCGTCCCGTCCAGTTCCGTCCATCCCGTCCCATCCCGTCCCATCCCGTCCTTTCCCGTCCCGTCCCGTCCTCTCCTCTTCCATCCTATTCCTTCCCTTTCCTTTCCGTCCCGTCCCGTTACGGCCCGCCCTGTCCCGTCTCGTCTCGTCCCGTCCCGTCCCGTCCAGTCCCGTCCCGTTTAGTCCAGTCCCGTTTCGTCCAGTCCAGTCCCGTTCCGTGCCGTCTTTTCCCTTATGTTATGTCTACCATCTTGGACTAAAAAATAAATGCCATTTTCGAAATTTGTGTATTAAATAGCCTAATGACTAATTATTTTCTGTTATCCCATCACATCTCGTCTCCGTCTCCGTCCCCGTTCCCGTCCCTTTCCCCGTCACCGTTCCTTTTTCCGACCCCGTCACCGTCCCGTCCCGTTCCGTTCCCTCCCCTCCCAAACCATCCCTTCCCTTCCCGTCCCGTCCGGTCCTGCCCCCTTCCGTCCCCTCCCATCCCATCCCTTCATTTTCCTTCCCGTCCAGTCCCGTTTCGTCCCCTCCCCTCCCAACCCTTCCCTTTCCTTCCCGTCCCGTCCAGTCCCGTCCCGTCCCGTCCCGTTATCTTCTGTTTTTACATTCAGGGGACAAATTTTAAAAACTTTGAATGACTTGGTTCAAAATTTGATCTTACAAAATTCCAACCCCTTTTTTACCCCTTTAGGGATTGATTTTTCAAAAATCCTTTCATAGCCGATACGTACTCCCTATGAGAATTCTGCCTGCCAAATTTCAAGTGCCATTTTCGCAATCAACGTCCCAAAAACCCTCAATAACGACACTCATGTCGATTTTTATGCTTATTTACCCCATTTCACCCCTAAGGGGTTGATTTTCGGAAAATCACGAAATACGTGTTTGCTTATTTGTTTTTAGGAATACTCCTACGAAGTTTCAACTCGAAATGTCTATTTAATATTATTTTTCCATACAAAATTAAAACCTCCATTTTACCCCTTTAGGGGTTGAATTTCGAAATATACTTCCTTATTCCTTGTATACATCATAAAGGGAACCTCTGTGCAAAAGCTTTCTAGGTCCAAGGGTTTGGGCTGGGCGTTGATGAGTGAGTGAGTGAGTCAGGACTTCTATTCTTATATATAAGACTAGCTTTTACCCGCGACTTCGTTCGCGCGAGTTTCGTTATTTGTGTATTAAATAATGACTAATTATTTTCTGTCATCCCATCCCATCCCATCCCAACCTATCCCCGTCCCCGTCCCTGTCTCCGTCCCCGTCTCCGTACCGTCCCATTCCGTCCCGTCCCGTCCCGTCCCGTCTCGTCCCGTCCCGTCCCGTCTCGTCCCGTCCCGTCCTCTCCCCTTCCATCCCATTCCTTCCCTTCCCTTCCCTTTCCGTCCCGTCCCGTCTCGTTCCTTTCCGTCCCGTCCCTTCCTTTTCCGTCCAGTCCCTTCCTGTTCAGTCCCGTCCCGTCCAGTCCCGTCCCTTCCCGTCCCGTCCCGTCCCTTCCCCTTCCATCCCATTCCTTCCCTTTCCTTTCCGTATAATCCCGTTCCGCCCCACCCCGCCCCGTCTCGACCCTTCCCTTCCCGTCCCGTCCCGCCCCTTTCCCTCCCGTCCAGTCCCGTCCCTTTCCGTCCCGTCCCGCCCCTCCCCTTGCATCCCATCCCCACCCCTTCCATCCCATCCTTTTCCTTCCCTTTCCGTCTCGTCCGTCCCGCCCCGTCTCGACCCGTCCCGGCCCGTCCCGTTCCGTCCCTTCCCTTTCCGTCCCGTCCGTCCCGCCCCGCCCCGTCCCGCTTTGCCCCGTCCCGTCCCGTTCCGTCCCTTCCCTTCCCGTCCAGTCCCGTCCCGCTCAGTCCCGTCCCGTCCAGTCCGTCCCGTTCCGTCCAGTCTAGTCCCGTCCCGTCCCGTTTCTTTCCTTATGTCATGTTCACCGTCTTGGACTTAAAAATAAATGCCATTTTCGCAATCAACGTCCCAATAAACCTCAATAACGACACCCATATCGATTTTTAGGCTTACTTACCCCATTTCACCCCCTAAAGGGTCGATTTTCGGAAAATCAAGAAATACGTGTTTGCTTATTTGTTTTTAGGAGTACTCCTACGAAGTTTCAAGTCGAAATGTCTATTTAATATTATTTTTCCATACAAAATTGTAACCCCCATTTTACCCCTTTAGGGGTTGAATTTCGAAATATCCTTTCTTATTCCTTGTATACATCATAAAGGGAACCTCTGTGCAAAATTTCAGCTTTCTAGGTCCAAGGGTTTGGGCTGGGCGTTGATGAGTCAGTGAGTCAGTCAGGACTTTTAGAAATATATATAAGATTATTTTCACTTTTCGATACGTGGGACGTAGAAAGTGTACGTTACCAAGCACGATTTAAAATGTCTCTTTGACATTCATGCCAACTTCCGATATTAAATTACGGTAGGCTCAAGGATATGCAACTACGTACTATGATCGATTAAAATTGTAAACTTCGGAAACTTACCCTAGAAATCAAGATAAGCTGAGTTTGATTCCAAACTCTTAGCATTTTCAAAACCCCTCATCTACGAATTTTTGATGCAAAATAATAAAAATAAAAATGTTTAATCGCAATACTAATCCAAATATAGCCACAACAAAACATGACATAACATCAAAACTTAATTATTTTTTGGGATAAAAATAAACAGTTTCTTTAATTATTACGTTTTAGAAAAAATGTATCCCGTTCTTAAAGTCATTTTGCATTTTCGAAATGCTTGGTTTCTGTTTAAAAATCGTACACAATTTTAATTAATTTTCCCGTGTAAGTTTACTGAAAATTATATTGTAAAAAATAGGGAAAGAAGTCTTATGAGCGTTTAAATATTATACAAAAAGTGATCAAAGTGAACTTGACGTTAAAAAACTGAAAGTAAAATATAAGTAACTAAATTCGAACACAACGTCATTCAACCGATCCTGAAATAAAACCTTAACTTTGATTTTTAAGACAAATGTAGTTATTTTTCTATCACAATTTAAATGCTAAATGATTTTCGTCTTATTTATTTATATAGCACATGACTACAGATCACATCAATAAAATCAAATAATACGTATGCACAAAATAAACGCTCCCAGGATTTGTAGAATTTTTGAAAGGAAACTAGCTGACTAACTACAGATAAACATTAAAAAAACTACAGTATAGTTTTTGCAAAGGGTATTGCAGGTTTTCTAAAAAAAATAAACCTTGGATTATGTCATTTGATGTTTTGCTCGTATTTCGATTAGTATTGCTCATAACATAATTGTTATTCATTCAACCTACTTTGATCGCTACGGTAGATTTCCGTAAATTCACATTTTTGATAGACGGTTATGCAAAGCTGCAAATAATACTAATAGGTAACGCAAGTTGTCTCGTTCAAACCACTAAAGTTTAATACATTATGCTTAAAAATATAGAAGACATGAAGGTATTAACAGTGGCGTAACTTCAAATTTTGGTCCCGGGGGCCGTGATCTTCACCGGGCCCCTTAATTGCCAAGGGTAAGTCCTATTCTTGCCAAAGCATTTGTGGTTATCATTTTTCAATTATTTTTTTTAATTCATAAACAGAAACATCAAAGCAAAATGAACAATAGCGAGTGTTTTTCTCGAACTCATTGATACTTTATAGGGGACCGAGTTTGGACCTGCCGGGCTTTAAACTTCAGGAGGCCCGTTGGGCCCCTGAAGTTCAGGGCCCGGGGGCCGCTGCCCCCTTTGCCCCCTCGGTAGTTACGCCACTGGGTATTAAGTGATAAAGTGGGACATATTAAGCACTAATAAAAACGTCATAAAATACTGATTTTTGGGGATATTTTTATAAACTATTATGTTTCTAGACAGACACGGGCCAGTAAATCTTATGTAAATAATGAGGAGTATAAACTGCATTCTCATGAGGTACGGGTATGTACCTATAATGATAACGATTATTTCCTTAAGCAAATTCTGATCATGGTTATTTGCGGGTTTAAAGATATAAAACACAGGTAATACTAGAAGTTTGTTATAGGTTATATGTGGATAACAGCAAATATTTTTATTGGAAAAACTACAGATTTTTATCAAACCCCAGCGATATTACATCGCTGATTAGTTAAGTACAAGTAGAAATTTCCACGAAAAGAAACTTACCCCTAGAATATCGAAGACACAAGCAAAAAGGGAGAAAACCCGAATTAGCAATTTCATAATAACTAATGGGTAACTACAGCAAGCACCAATATTTTCTACAAAAAAGCCAAATCTCGCAATCATTAGTGCTTTTTATATACATATATGCAAGTTAATGTACAGTATAAGACTTAACAAGTGTCTCTTTTCATATATTAACATTTGCCTAATCGTCTGTTGTTGAAAATATGGAGGTTAACAAGTGTTAGTTGTTTGCTGTCATATTAAATACTTTTAGATATCAAGAAACTGAGATCCATAAGGTTGCATTATAATTTTTTGATGTTCAGTCATTTAATAAACCTCATGCTGTACCAGGTCATCATTGAAATTTGTATAACCTTCCCAACAGTCGTTATAATTATTACGGTCAACTCACCAACAGCACTATTATTGTTTTAAATTATTATTATCTTTCAGCGGTGATCTATTATAATGGTATATTATCATATCAATGTAACTTGTTTTTCTGTTGCTTTGCAAGAAAGCAATGAACTCTATACTTACGTACCTGGAAAGGAACCGACCGTTGTCGAATGTAAGCATTTTTGTGTCAGGGGCAACGACAAAGATAGACTCATTGTGACGGTAACCTTTCTCTCTCCTACCCATTGCGTTATATTTTGCTAAATCGTACCTGAGATAATTATTTATCTTTTTTGGATCTAAACAGACTAAACCGGCTTTTTATTTAATTCTGGGTTGAAATAGAATCTAGAAAGTGTTTAGTAGTGCGGTTTTGAAAGCGTTTAGTCCCGTGTGACATTTTAAAAGCCGGTGTGAAAATTGTATTTTGTTCTTTTATAGGAGTTTTCGTGTTATACAAAGACAAATACTTCTAGTTTAAAGACATGGTGATTTCGTGTGTCGCGTATGGTTGTAATAATGAGCAGGATGGACGGAAAATTCCATTTCATACGTAAGTTGAAAATAGAGATATTATAGCCATGAAGCTATGTATAATGAAAATATTGCATATTATTACTATGGCGGAAGTTACCCAAATCCAAAAATCCTTAATTTTAGTATTGTTTTTTTTCAGTTTTCCATTCTTTCACAACAGATGACGAAATTTCCATGTTTGTTGCGTATTTAGAAAAAACTAAACTAAGCGATTTGCAGTAATAATGTATTAAGGGCAAATGCTTTTGCCGGTAAAAATTTTTACGAAAGTATTTTGTTTTGGCAATGTCACAAGACAAACTAACTTGATCATATTCCCGAGCCGAAGGCGAGGGAATTTGTCATAGTTTGTTTGTCGAGGGGCATTGCCAAAAAAAACAACAAATCGTGAGTAAAACATTTGCCGAGCAAAATCATGAGCCCGTAATACATTTTGTGGACTATTTCCCAAATATCGGTTCATTTTGACATTTATACTGATGCGCAATGACAGTTTAAATGACGTTTCTTAAATACCACCTTGATTAAAGCAACATATTTGGTGGTTGCCGTGGATGCAAGTGGCAAAAGAAACTGACAAAATCCCAAGGGAAAATTTCGATTTTTTGCCACTACAAAAACACACGATTGGTAGAATTTTGAAAAAGCATGGCTTTTCATTGGATAATAAGAGATGTGGGAAATAGTCAGGAAAATATTTTGTATTATATATCTGGATACATAGTTCATCGTCTTGTTAATGAAACCACTTGCCATCATTGTATAGAAATTCTATTAAAAAGAGATAGTGATAGGAACAATGATCACATGTACAGTGCGCTTTCAGAAACATTCAAGAAATTTACAAGTTTTATATCTCGTGGTGGTCTTGTTTTTGCATCAAATATTGTATACAAAATTGCATTTTGCAGAAAGGCAATTTCATCTAATGGTAAAAAAATGAAATTTTAAAAAGTTCATTAAATGTTAAAAGGCGAATTATTAATACAGCTATTAATTATTTTGGTGAAAATATTGATATATTTCAACCCAAGCACCCTGTTACCCAAGAATTCATGAGTGAAGAGAATTATGAGTTTCAAATTATTAGAAAAATTTTAGATATTTTTATAAAATGTCGTTTCCACCATCATTCTTCACTCATGAATTTAAAGTTACATGGAGGTGCTGCTACAGTTCTACAAAAAATGTCTAAACTTATATTGTTTAGGAATTGTTAGTGTTAGTATAAGTTCACTTTATTTCTTTGTATTAACTTTTATTTTTATTAATATAATATTCTCTTTCTTTGGCATACCAAAGTATAGGTTGTTTTTTTAATATCTCCCTATCTTTGTCATCTCCCTTTAATACCCATCAGTTTTCTTTTATTTTTAATCCTTTGGGGTAAAAACTTAACAACAATAATTATTTATTTAATCTAATTAACCATATAAAAAGCTTCCCGGTATCACAAAAAATGTAATTTGCATCGCCGGACTTTTTTTCATGAAATTAGCTCAAAAATACGCCCTTAACTTTAATGCACGCAATTAGGAAACACCCTGTATACAGTCTGGAACGTTAAAAACGTTATGTTACCTAATATTCTTTCTTAATTTTTAATGATTATGCAGAAAAACCAATGGGCCCGTAATGCCTGTCATGACATTTCTGATATCATGTTATTAATGTTTATAGTTAATGCTTTTTAGGGGCTTCTATTGCCAAAATTATTCTTATCATTCAATATTTTAATCAATAAAAGGGGTACTTTACTTGAATAAACTGCTCAAGGACAGGTCTAACGAGTAGCTTCAGAATGTGTAGTTCAAAACGTGACCACCGAGCTTCTGTAGATGGCGCCAAGTGGACAAACCGCCACTGTGCTACAATGCTTGGAAATTTTGCAAAGTGGAAAGCCAAAACCAAATAGCGCATGAAGGTGCTCGGGACCTTAGCAACAACTTTGCCCCCTTTCAAAATTTCGATATCTGTAGCCGTTCGAAAGTTACAGGCGATCCGGACGGACGGACGGACGGACGGACGGACAAAACGTTCGCATAAGTACGCTGAAGCTACTAATAATCAAAATAAAACCAAAAACAATTATAAAAATCGCAGAATCTCCGTAATACGCCATTTAACTCAATAAGATAGAAAGAGATAGATACCCGTCACAACGACGGGTTGCCTACATTTTCGATTTGTCTCACTTTTGTCGATTTACGGGGCCGTTCCAGTTACGTTAGTATACAGTTCATTGCAAGAAAGTCAACTTATCGATATTGTTATTAAGCTTTAAAAGGTAATCACTTCTGATCACTCCATTTAGTTTTCTGAATGAAAGCATGAAATAAAAAACGAACGATTTACAAAATGTGCAACAACTTTGCTGTTGCTATTGTTTCATATTGATCCATCTGATTTCAAGGATGTGGCTACAGTATATACCGGGTGATTGGTCATACCTCTAAACATAGACAATTTACATGGCTTATCACGGTTATGCATATTTATGCTCACCAGTGGCGTAACTATGGGGGTGATATGGGTGTCAGAACACCCCCCAGAGGCTTTAGAAATAACTAAAATTCGTTTTAAAAAATCTAAAATTACATTTTAGTAATGTATAATTGAATATCGGTATTAGATGAGGCAGTAAAGAAAGCAAAGAAAAAGATGAAGAAATTAACATTGGGGTACCGGCAAATGAAACGAACACAGATGACAGAATTGATGTTCGCAGACGACATGGCCATAATAGCAGATACAGAGGAGAACCTACAACACAACCTTACAGTACTTCAGGAAGAACTGGAAAAGATAAATATGAAAATCAACAACGAAAAAACTAAAACAATGATAATCTCTAACATACAGAAAACACACAAAATAAGCCATAATGGAAAACAAATTGAACAAGTAGATCACTTCAAATATTTAGGCGCAGTAATAGAAGAAAATGGGAAATTGGACAGGGAAATAAACGAAAGAATGGGAAAAGGGGGTACAGTATTTAATATGTTGAAGTCAACATTTCTAGGAAAAAGAGAAATGCCAAAGAACATAAAAACTGAAGTTGTAAAGAAAGTGGTTAGGCCAACAATAATATACAGTAGTGAAACATGGACATTAACAGAAGGACAAAAATCTCGAGTAAATGCAATGGAAATGAGGTTCTTAAGAAAAATAGAAAACAAAACCAGGAGGGATAAAATTAGAAATGAAACTTTTAGGCAAAACTTACAAATAACACCCATTAATGATAAAATTGTGGAAGGTCAACTCAGATGGTTCGGTCATGTGAGTCGAATGCGGGACGATAGACTTACGAAAATAGTGTTCGAAACGCGAGTGCCAGGAAAAAATAAGAGGGGAAGACCGAGAACGAGATGGCTAGATAGAATAAAAGAAGAAGTGGAGAAGAGGGGAATGGCCTGGGATGGAATCCGAAACCTACTACAGGACAGAAAAGAATGGAGGAAAACATACAGGACTCAACCCCACCAGCCTTACACCCAAAGGTAGAAAGGCATAGGAATAAGTAAAAGTAAGTAAAAAATAATTGATTATCAATTATTACATTCGGAATTCGGACTCGACCTTTTTTTTTAAATCCGATCTCAACGAACATCCTTCGGACGTGATTGCTGAGTTCAAATTATACTGGAAAAGCCAAAATGTACAAAATCTTCCACATAAGATAGCAATGGATGCGCTAGCTACGTGCAATAATCACATGTTTCCCAACATATTCAAGTTGCTGCAAATCCTTGCAACGATTCCTGTGTCAACTGGAACAGCTGAAAGATCATTCTTCACCTTCAAAAGAATTAAAACTTACTTCCGAAATACAACATAGCAATTTAGGTTGAATGGATTGGCAATGCTCTCCATTCACAGAGCACTTAAGGTGAACGTAGATGAAATTATAAACGAGTTAGCAAAAAAACCAAGAAAACTTGAATTAGTACTATAAGTTGTATTACAATTGTAATTAATTTATTGTTTATAAATAAACAGTATAGTTGCTTTCATTTCTATAGGACTTGCCGTAGGCCAAGATTTAACTATTTTTTTACAATCAAAATTACATTTAACATTTTCATAGGTTAGAGTTATTGCAAGGACAGGCATATCTTGACATTTTGTCTTGTAAGCGAGCTAAGTTGTTATTTATTTAGCAAATAATTATTTGCGACTCCTTTTGGTTAATAAGCAAATGAAATGCCACACTAGTTAATTTCACCTATCTAAATAGACGTCTGTCAACATCAGTTAGTAAATTTTTAAATGTAACTAGGTGGTCTACACTACCAAGAAGTTAAATCAAGGCCTAATTCAAGTCCTATAGAAATGAAATCAACTATACTTTGTAACACGGCCTCTTGCCTAGCCCTACACCTACTGAATTATTACGTTACAATGCCCTGGTTCGCTAGCTTATCCAGTCGGTGAGCTATGAGGCTCTATTATAATCTTCAGTGCAGCTAAGGGTAACTAATTTTTTTGAGGTTAGCTCGCTGACACCTGAAATGTTGTACTTGCAAATGCAAACATCAACGGTAATAAAAACCAAACAGTTTACAGGAATAGATACAATCTGTAAACAAACATACACACACATAGAAAAATATACATAAAAACGAGTACACAAAGCCGTTATGCACTGGACATGAACAAATGCCTTAACTAGATTCCAAACGTTCAGTAGCGCATACAAAGTCAAAGCTCACGAGCGCAATGCCTAAACTAATTCCGCACACACAAATAGTTCGGACGCGAAGTTGTCGATTTTTTTAGAACGCTTCGTTATTTGCAGCCCCTGGACGCCAAATTAGCAAATGACGTAATGCCGGCCGGTCATTCCCCGTTATCTGGCAGCGACCCACTTGCTCGTAGTTGCACAATGGTTCATTACAACAATTATTGACAATGTTGTAATTGTTGTTGGATCTCTTAGCGCGATTGCAAACAGAACTAACCTTGTTCTTTTTGGACGCCGCTGGCGTCTCAAATGCGTTGCTTCGCTTCTTAGCTGATACCTCGCCTAGAGCTGCACGTACCCCGTGGTGGGCCCACGTAAGACTTCACTTTGTCAATTTGGGCGCAAACCAATTAATCCGCACTATTCGCCTATTAGGGCACGAATCAGGGCGACCTTCGCCCTTCGCAGGTCTGACAGCGAGTGAATTCACTTGCAGGCCTCAGCGTCGTTTCAAATCTGCTGCTTCTTGTTCTCCGAATTAACTTGTATTGTTAACACATTTTCTCACGTAACACTAGCTCGGGACTCGGGACTCCATAGTCCGCGGTCACTCACATAGCATTTCCCACTTACGATGCGATGCGACATAAGAACACATACTGCTGGGCATTATTACTAATTGGGTATATAATAAAAGGTATGAAATAGGTAAATACAGGTGGCACGAATTGGCCCGTTTCAACTTTATGGTAGGCTCAATTTTTTAAAATTATTATTGATCACTCTCCCAGAACACCCCCCAAAGCAAAATCTTAGTTACGTCACTGATGCTCACCATTTTGATGGAATAAAATGGCAGTGGTACTAAATTAAAGAGAATAATTTTCCGTGTCTTTAGTATTAAAAGCTTATTGGATAATGTTAATTGTGGATAATAATATTAATTTTAAAATTTAGATATTCTCAAATATAAGTGTTATTTGTTATAAATGTAAAAGCAATTAATTATAAAAGGAATAAAAGTGCTAGTAGTAGAAAAAATAATATACAGGGTAATTTTTAAGTTGATTCTTTCCGTTTACCAGGAAATAAAGCTAAAAAATAAGCATTTATTCATTTACTACTTTTCCGAAATATCAAAACTAATGGAGGTAGAAGGTGTTAAAGTTTCAAATTAAAAACTAAACTTTGGCGCAAAGGCGGCTGGACAATTTTATTTTTGTTTATCTCTGTTGTCAAGCAATGACCTGTCAATTAGTTTTCAATTCTAATTTTATTAATGTTATTGCTACAATAATGGTTGATGTTTATGCAAATATGCTTATTATTTACTGGGGGTGTCGTCAAAATGCCGCTGCTGCATCGCTCTTATACGCGGAACGTATGTGAAGAAGCGAATTCATCATTTTGAACATATCATTTAAGTTAGATGAAGTTGAGTTTAATTTTTGTTAAGTAATTTTAGTTCTTAATTTAAAACTTTAACACCCTGAACCTCCGTTAGTTTTGATATTTCGCAAAAGTGATAAATGAAAAAAAATCTTATTTTTTTAGCTAAATGTCCTGGTAAACGGAAAGAATCAACTTAAAAATCACCCTGTATAAACCACGGTAGAGAAGACTTATCGCAACTTATTTCACTCGATGCTTCGCATCTCGGGAAATAATTCTGCTCGGCTGAGAAAATTGTCTTCTCTACCTTGGTCTATAATATTTCCATTCCTCATCGTTTTCTTTATCGTAGTTTTTGATTTTGTTATACTTTCACCTGCCATTACTGTACTGTGCCAGCCGAGCTCCCTACAGCTCCCGACAAGGCTTTGCCCCCCGGATTCCCATTTAGCAGGGGGATGTGCCCCCCCCCCCTTTCCTCTTATTTTTACATGTGGAGGTCACATGCATCCTTTGGCCGGTAGGCCAAATTTTGCCAGTCCGACGCTGTTCAGAGGTATGACCAACCACCCGGTATAAAGTTTCATGCCTAGTAGATTTCCGTTCATACCACTTTAATTGCTCGTTCCCTACTTGTTTTACTATATTTATTATTTAATAATTTATTATTTAATATGTATATATTATTGTTATTTATTTTGGGGAATAAAACAGTATTTATTATTATTATTATTATTATTATTATTGGTCTTTGTTCATTATGTCTTTTTTAATTATTGCAATCTTTCGTTTATGTTCCATGGTATTTCGTATCGTATTTGGAAGCTTGTTGCTGTGAAACGCAAAATATTTGTCTATACATAAATTTCATTAAATTGGTTTGATTTGTTCCCAGAGATCTAGGGTAACTTTTTTGAACGCTGTATAAGAAAGATGCTTAAAAATGTAAATATTTTTTGTAAATGTTGAGAAGTGTAGAAAGTCTATATAGAAGAATATCAATTACAAATAAAGTTACTAACACTTTCAAACTTCGAAATCTGTGTTCATTTATTTTCTCAACTACGCGTATAAAAATTTGTTAGGCCCTTATTATTTACAAGTGCAAATTATTGTACAACAGCAGTCGGTGTTCAGTCTAAAATACTGCTCCCCTACAAAATTGACGTAGGCGTACACGAAAGCTGAGGTGAGGTGCACATCGTTAAAATTCACAGCGGACGAGATAATAATAATAACTCAAAGAAGAGGGTGTGCGGGAGAAATCTGTTAAGTGAACCGCTTTGCGCAGGCATTTGATGGTTTTGATATGAAGCCCTAGAGATCTGCGTTCTTCCTGCTTTTCGGCCGATTTTATTACAAAATGGAACGTGTCCGAAGATTACGTGTAATAATTTCGAACTTCTTTACATCCACAGGGCCATTTTATTAAGCCAAATTATTCCATCCCTAGTTTAAAATCCAAACTCTCCGAAGTCCTTAATTAAATTTAGCCAGTGGCAACTGCCGGACTTTATGGCTAAATAAAATAAGCGGCACCCCCGATAACAGCAACACACTGAAATTTGCGGATCGAAATTCTGTTATAGGCATTGCCAAATTGGACGTCACGCTATCTCCTTGACAGGCGGAAGCTAGAATTTCCGCCTTCCCACGGCGTCCAGATCGAAAAGGAAAATGAATCGAAGGCTTACGGGCGAAAGAGACGCAGTTTCATGTAGCATCTCATCACTGTCATGTTTTCGTTGTGCAGAGTATTTGTGCCAAGGGTGCGAGTGGGTGCGACGCAGGCGGCGTTGGCGATGACGTCAAACGACGCGTCGCCCGGCATCAAAGCCGACTCTGTTTGTATGCTCATATATAACGCGCAAATCTGTACATGTGTATGGACTATACTTAACCAGGAACTACTTTGATAAGGTTCTTAGGGCAAGCACGCGATTACTAATTACGGACTATTTTTAAGTTTATTAAGTAGTTGCTCGGCTGGAACATGACCTAAGCTAATCTCTGGAGCGTTTTATGGATATCTAAAGCAATTCATGATTCTTAGTTGGACATTTCATTATACTAAAAAGTTCAAAATTAACCTAAAGTTATTCTATAATTACATTGCGAAGAAAAATTTGAATTCGATTGTGTAATATCTAGTCCACTTTATTAACCATATTGATCGCCTTTAATAGGTTCATATAAAGTTTGATAATCGATGAAATGCATTAAACTCATCAACATATAATTACATACAATTATCTAAGGAATAGCGATCGAATCTACTCTATTTATTATTTAAAATAATACTTGCGCATCTTTCGATCAATATAAATGTAACCGAATGTATTGGAAGAAATTCGTTATAAGTCGGGTCTACGTCGCCAAACAAACGAACGTGACTGCTCACTACCTTTGCCTAGGTACGTTCCACTTAACACACTGACTCACAATACAAGCTACTACTGCCATCTCTCAGTATATAGTGCTACTATAACCAGTTTAGACGTTGCAGCCCCAGTCTGGAATCTTTGAAATATAATGCTGCATATCAGAGCATGCATAAGTTAACTTTTTACAATACAGCTAAGTTAGAATTATACGGACAACACATTTATAACAGTTTATTGCAAATTAATTTCAAATATTTTGAATTTTATTTATGTATAATAGTTGCTATAAGACGCAATTGCTAGTTTTCAGAAGTGGTATTTAAGTCTTGAAAAAATTATAACAATATGAATGTGTTAACCTAATCTTGACTAATCTCGAATTTTATTCAAAATGTGTGCAAATTCAAAACAGAACGTTACAATAGTTTTGGGTAAAATGTAACAATAAACGAAAGTATTTTGCTAACACTTATTTAAAACGACTAATTAATACCAGATCACCAGATAAGGCTCAAGTCATAAAGAATACGTAATAAATTAACCTAATCGTCGTAAGCATAAGTCCGCCTGCAACTACAACTTAATGGATTGAGTAGTTAGTTGTCGTTGTTGCAGATTCCAAATCTGAATAAAGAAGGGGGGTTTGTGGGTGAGGTTAGCAGCCTCCTGTCATAAGAGTGACACCGGTCACAGAACCTGACAGAAAAGCTAGAGATCAATTTGTGACAGGGACAGTGGGAAAACGGACTACGGATATAGATACTTGACGGCTAGGTTCGTGGTATATTGGATCATGGGACAACAAAGAGAAGGAGACGGTAAATAAACTGGAACACCACAATATCCACATCTGTGGGCTCACCGAAACGAAAAATAAAGGAAAAGGTACAACAATGAAGCAAATTACCTGCTAATACAGTGGTGTCGAGAAACCCTTGAAAGGATGCCGATTTATAATATATTAGTTTATGTTAATCACAGAATCCTATTAGTTAAATTCAATTTTAATAACATCATAACAAACGTAGTATCAGCATATGCAACGGGGACAGTCACAAGCAAACAAAAAACCGATAAGTTCTAGCAAAACTACAAGGATTTTTAAATTCAATCCCAAGTAGCAAAAACACCAAATTAGTGGGTGACTTCAATGGTCAAGTGGGAGACACAATCGACAGAAGTTAAACAAAAGTCTAAAGAACCGATACTAAACAACGGCATAGGAAATTTAATAGAATTCTACTCCATGAATAAGTTGAGAATCAACAACGTATTCGTCGACTGTAAATTTTGTGATGCGGTTAGTGTCTGGTATTTTATTAACTGTAATTGCCTCTTGCGTATAAAAGTGCATGAGAGGTAGTTAGTAACTAAGAGTTCGTACATGGTTTCGATTGATTAGATTCAGAACACCTTAGAAATATTGAGTATATTGGTCTTCATATTACATGTTGTTTAGATAAAATAAAGCTAATTTGAGCTACTGGTTGCTGACTAAGCATCTTGGAGAATCTGCAACAGGACACCACGCCTGTGAATCCAGTTGTTGGGTCAGGGGCTTCGGAGACGGCACTGCTTCGTTGAGACTGCTCCTAAAACTAAAATGTAAAATTTTGATAGAGGCGGGTTTAATTATACTTGGTGCGACCACGTGAAGCTATTCAGGAGGAAGTTCCCTTCAAGGGGTCTCTTCCTAGGTGTGGAGTATGTAGTGTGGGTACTATAGAATATATGGGTCCAATTTGGAGAGATTTATGAGCGAGATAGTGAGTAAAATTCTACCTTTAAAATATCCCGAGCGTGTTCGGGTTTTTCCCGCGGTGTTCCGGCAATTCTGCAAACCGGATTTCTGGTTTCCTGCTAGGTGCTACAGTTTCATCTGGCGATGTCACAGGATTTCGCCGATGCTCAAAAGGAAAACAAACAACGTAAGTTGTGCTTTTAATTAGCTACGGTGGCTTGAAATGCACTTATCAGACGCCATTCGGCGTAGTTATGCGGGGATCTTCTGACACCTGGAACTATGTATGTATGTAGCGAGTTTACTACAGTATTCGCCGTTTCCCGCATCCAATACGCCATAGTTTTCTATTTAGTGTTTCCTCTTGTGTCAGTTCTCTGCTTGATATTGTTTCTTGTATTGTTTGTCTCCATGTTTTTCGAGGTTGTCTTCTCTTACGTCTTTCCGTAGGGGTTCATTTTCAAATTTTTCGTGGCAATATAGTTTCCTCCATGCGGCTAAGATGTCTGTACCATACTAGCTTTTTCCTTTCCACCCCATCTATTATGTCACCTTCAAATTGCATTCTTGCCTTGATGATTCCATTGAGAATATGCACAAGTCCTGAAACTCTGCAACTTCTTCTGAGAACATCCATTTCTAGGGCTTGCAGTCTTAAGTTTTGGAGTTATACAAGACAATTCCTGCGACAATAGTCAGATATATTCTCCGTTTTGTGCTTCACCATACACTATTGAGTTGTTGTATACCTTTTCGTCCCTAACTGATTCTGTTTTCTATCTCCCATTTGCAGTTTGGGTATCTACTAAAAATGGATCCAAGGTATTTAAACTCTTCAAAATGTCAAAATTCCGGGAAGAGCTGGGCAAATTACTTTGAAAAAGTAGTTAATTGCTAATTACCAATTACCTCTCAATGAAGTAATTGAATTTCCAGATTTCCAATTACTCAAATGAAATAGTAATTCAATTATCAATTACTTGGTAATTGTAACTGCACAACGTAAATTATTTTTTTAATTACTTGCACTAGAAATTGTTGTCGTATATTTGTATTTGATAGTATTTAGATATCTATATGCTAGTAAATCGTTTCAAACAAACAAATTGCAATTAATAAATAATTATCATGAACCAATATTGTATAATGAAGCTATTTGCTGTGAATTGTTATAAAAACAATTAAGTCTGCACTTACCGCAGACATATTTTTCGCTTCTTACACAATAATTATAAGGAAGATACAATACTACATTCTGCACAACCTACACTATACAAAACACAACAGATGCATATCTCATTTCCAAACATACGTTCCAGCACCAAATATCTCTTTGCTCATGTACAAAACTAGGTGTTATCCGACTAGTCATTACCAATTATAAATTATACATATATTGGGCCAGGAATGCCCTATTACGATTTGCTTAACAAGAAACTTAACAAGGTCTTATCTTGCGATCTGATTTAATCTTATTTAATACCCAATCGAGGCCAGGAATTTAGTAATTGCACTGGCAAAACTAAGGTACTTGGTACTCTGTATGCCTAGACCTTGTCCACGGGGTTGGCAAAAAGGGTCTATGAAGGCCTACTTGCTTGACATCAGTTTCCCCACAACTAATACTAACTAACTAGGAGTAAAAGTACTTTTACTTCCATGAAACTAAAAGTAACTTCCACGTGATCGGCTGTGGATGTAGTTGTCATAATGATTTTGAAATGAGAAACGTCAGAAGTAATCAATCATCTCAAATTTTGAATATTTTGTACTGGACCAGAGCTGTTCGTATCTCAGATGCTCAGAACCTAGAAGCATACCAAAATTCAAATCGATATCTCTACATTTGTGGAAATTAACAATTATTATGACGTAAGGAATCTATCACTAATCGGTGTCCCATTCTTTTTGGGACACCCAATATGTGGTTCATCCTTCGCCATTTTTAACATTGTCATTTCCGTTTACACACTGTGTATAACAGCAATGATATAGCATGAATCAGAAAATCGAATGAATTGCTTGCCCAAAAAAGAGATAAACGTAGAAGCAAATATTTCAGTAGGCTTGACGCTTATTTTAATTATCACATATGTCAACCAAATCTCAGTACTGTTTTTTTTGTAAGGTTATCTCTTACTCAAGCATCATGTATTTTTTGTTCGTGCTGTTATATATAATTATGCCCTCATCGGTATAATTATGGCACCATCGGTATATCTAAAATACAGGGTGTTAGGAAAATGAGTGCAAATACTTTAACCCGTAATAGAACTCGTCATTCTGAGTAAGTTTTCTTTATAAAAATTTTTCGAAATCTCATCTTTTTTTTATATTTTCCCCCCTTGATTTTGACGAGTCGTTCGATGTATCAGGTGTAGTAGTAAAACATCAAAAATAATGAACAAAAAAGAAAAGGTGCTGCAGCAAGCAAAACAATTTTATCGTAGTTTTTGTGACAAAAAATGCGTTACGTGGTTCATCGTGTCAGTTTAAAGCCTACCGCGTTGGCTATCACACGTTTCGTTCGAAATTTCGAGTTGTTGAGTGTGCTGAGTATCAAAATGGCGAATTATACCAATTTTGAGTTAACAGACATGGTGATCTTGTACGGTGCATTGGGAAATGCAATGGAAGCACGACGTTTGTACAATGAGAGGTTTCCTGGTCGTCGTCTTCTAAATGCCCGTACTTTTACGGCAACTGTGCATCATTTACGAGATTTTGGCGAATTTAACCCAAGTAATCACCAGTTAATACAATTGAAGAACTGACGGAACGTGTAAATGTTGTAGCTGACATAATTCGCCAAAATCCGGAAATGATTTCAAGAACACAAGTTTCGATGGCACGACGAATTCAAGCTTGCATTGACAACGAAGGGCATCATTTTGGGCATTTTCTGTAAAGTGAGTAGGTACATTATTAAATCACCCCCACAAATAATTTTTTCTTTCGTAATCGCTTCTCGGCCTAGAGCTACTTGTAAGATCAAAGTGTAGTATCTGTTCTTATTAGCTTAAAAAATGAAACATAAATGATTAATTATTGTTATTTATTACTGACTTAACGCAATTTTCCATTATTGATGACTTAATTTAAAATGCAGCCAATAACTTACTTGAGTTATTATTGAGGAAGGTTAGTAACCAGATGTTTCGTAACGTCTTTATCAGCACATATGCGTGATATAGAATATGAAATAGATATTCTGGTTTTTAGAGCATATTTACTTTATTTGTATTTTAAAATAATAACTTATCCCCAAATAGCCCCTCGCTCATCCCAGTCGCGGGTTCCAGCATAAGGAACAAAATGACACCACCCTCAACACGCAATCACAAAAATGCACACGGGATATCAAAAAGTGTAGTTATAACATCAACTATTAGTTTACAGGTGTGTTATTTATGCTGGCAGCAATTGCTAGTTGAATGTATTATTGTTGTAACTTAGAAATAACAACTTGAAAACAATTCTCGCTATTTGTTTGGCAGTAAATGTTCTGCATCCTTAATTTTTACCATATCCACTAACAGGATTGGGTGATATCGACTTCTTTGATGTTCGGTCCACGCCCACTAATTCGACGTTTTGAGCATTTTCGGCGATATGTCCACTCACAGGATTCGGCGTTTTGTCTATGCTAACTAATTCGGCGATTTGTGCATTTTCGGCGATATGTCCACCGACAGAATTCGGCGTTTTGGGCTTTTTCGACATTTTGTCCACGGTAACTAATTCGGCAATTTGTCCATTTTCGGCAATGTGTCCACCGATAGCATTCGGCGTTTTGGGAATTTTCGGCGTTTTGTCCACGCTACTAATTCGGCGATTTGTCCATTTTCGGCGATATGTCCACCGACACAAACGGGGGTTTTGAACAAAATCGAGCGATGCCAAATTTCCGATCAATGTGGCGTCATTTTACACGGTTCGGCGATTTGTCCATTTTCGGCGATATGTCCACGGACAGAATTCGGCGTTTTGGGCATTTTCGGCGTTTTGTCCACGATAACTAATTCGGCGATTTTTCCATTTTCGGTGATATGTCCACCGAGAGAATTCGGCGTTTTGGGCATTTTCGGCGTTTTGTCCACGGTAACTAATTCGGCGATTTGTTTATTTTCGGTGATATGTCCACCGAGAGAATTCGGCGTTTTGGGCATTTTCGGCGATTTGTCCACGCAAACGAATTCGGCGTTTTGGGCACGATTCGGGGTTTTGATCATTAAAATACTATTCGGCGATTTGTCCATTCGGCGATATGTCCTAGACCCGTCCTGCACACTGTAAAAATTCCAGAATTTGAACTATAGCCTACCTATCCACATGCAAAGTAGAAATATTGAAAATGTAATTTAAGTGCTAATTAAAATTACCTCAAGTAAATTGTATCGGTAATAAATTTTGTATTTTTGAAGTACTTTCTAAAAGATAAATAATTTTCAGGTACAATAACTTTAATGGTAGGTTCTTCTGGGTTATACCGTGTTCTTTAATTTAAACTTGACGTGTCGCTGCTCATTCTGTCAGCTTCTTGAGAAGTTTTCTAAAGCCTGATGTTGGTGTTCCAAGTCGTGTGTGGCTCTGCTGTCTTTTTATTGGACATTGGATGCTTCTTCCCGTTTGTTGGATGTAATATTTACCACAGGTAAACTGGAGTTTATTAACGCCTTTTGTCTGTAGCCTGGTGTTATTATATTTAAGCGCGGCCGTTCGCTGGCTATATTTCTACACAATTTGCAATAAGGTATCTGGCTGGCACGCGACTAGCTCAAGTCGAAGAAGGCGTGCGGTCAATTAAGTTATGATGGAAACCAGGGCGCCAGCGAACCACAAAGACAGCCAGAAACCTCAACACTCTACAGATGATTCGCAATCTAAGTTACTATAATACTCGAAAGTATAGCTGCAAAAGGCTCAAATGGGCAACCACCAAATAAAACAACTAACAGGTTAAAGTTATCACAGTTTACTTATACTTAACCCGATCTGGTTCAATTCAAATTACATAATAGTACAGAGTATCACAAATCAGGCTATGCCAGCCAACAGCGGGATGCTGTCCCAAATGTTTCCATTTCACATTTAAAAATACATACACAATACGTACAGTTATTCAGACAGTTTACTTGGCTAGTGTGCGGCTTGACCCAGCGGGTACCTAAGATGTCGTATGGAGACCCGGGGCCTGGTGGACGTCTACGCAACAGCTCAACTCAGCCACACAGGGGCTTTATGGGTGCGCCCAGCATTTGGTGTGCTCTCGAATTTGTCAGCGTAAAACTTTGCTCTGGACACCAGCGATTAGTCCCAGAATTATGATGCTACAGGACTGGCCGAAAGGGGCCTCGCACGAAGACGCCGAGGAGTATTTCTTAGCAGCCAAGTTGCAGAATTGCGGTTATTGAGCCCGGCACGTCACGCCCATACGGGCGAGCAAGTTAAGTTGCCAATCGTGGCCTTAACGAAAAAAAACTTTATTTATTTTACTACACAAGTTTTTAATTCAATGTAGGAGTTACAAATTTGTACAGAGTAACGTTCTGTAAGAAGCACGTCTAAAACTAGCAACGTTCTGTAAGACACAAATCTATAAACTAAACTAAGATTACACAAGTGCGGCTATTTATAGCCTGTGCCATCTTCGGGTGGGGCGACTGAGTGTCGTCACATAATTTCATAATATTGCACAACGTTTTGCAACGTTTTGCAATGCTACACTTCTTTGCTAGTTCAGCGAATTCTAAATATAGAATTCGTGGTAGCAAGCGACCTATATATTCTTAAGTGGTTGAGTAGTTTACATTACTTAATTGATAGTCAAGTGTTTATATTACTCCTCCCCTCTTAAGACAATTCAAAGCATTTTGAATTTCACGTTTTGATTTCTAAGAACTCAAAAGGTTTAGGAATATCGTCTTTAAAGACTTTTGATTTTATATATGCCATGAATTTATCTTGTAAGGCTTGGCGTTTACAATAGATATATACTAACAAACTTAAGATTATTATTACAATCATACTTAGTATTATAATCGTGGTTACAGAAATGTACTGCAAGTTCGTTACATTGGCAGGCTCAAGCGCCCTTTGTATTCCCCCAAGCTGTGACTGGTCTTTAATCAGTTCTTTAATGTTGATCGGTGTTAGATCCACACTTACTGTTTTAGTGTGTTTAGCACTATTTGCATCCAAGGCATCAATATTGGGTATTTGCAACTTTACAAGTTTTGAGGAAGAGGTTCTGATTTGGAACAACAAGGTATCATGGTCAATGACTGCTGTGCAATCCGGTGTGAGATGAATTAGATTCGTTTTCGTTACTATCTTCCTTGAACTGGTGTCTAAGCATTTAATGTCAATAGTTACTTTTTGTGGAGTAGTAACCAACCAGGTGGAATCGTCAATCTGGGCTATTTTAACTTTTAGTAAGTTAAACAGGTAGGGTGAACAAGTTTTGTTGGAGGAAAAAGACAAAAGTTGGGTCTCACATAACTGGTTATTAACAACGGAAAAATGGTACTTCTCAGTGCAAAAATAGGAACCGGTGGTTACCAATTTACAGTGGTCCAGTTCGACGGGTATTGACGTTGCAAGGTTGAAGAGTATGGTTTTATAGGTAGGAATGATCATACGGTATAAATTGGAATCAATGTATACCGGGAACGGTATCAATTGCATGAGTTGGTAAATAGTGTCTTTGTGTACTAATGGTATTTCGAAGACGAAAGTTATTTTGTTATTAATTTGATAAGCTTGGATTAATATTATAGATTCGTAAAGATGAAGGGTTTTATGGTGTACAGGGTAAGGTAAAGAAAGCATGTTGTCTGAGTTTTCAGAAAGGTAGATAGAGATTTGATTGAGATTGGATAATAGTTCTGCATTATCAAGTAGGGACATATGCATTTGTTGGTTTTGTGCAAAGGTGAGAGATGTTTCTAATTCGAGCCAGGTGTTTACAAACATTTGTAACGAAAATATTGATTCTGATAGGACACTCTGAATAGAGAGTGAATTTATGTTGTTGTTTATAGCACGATTTTGTACAATCAATTTCTGTAAATTTATATTTAAAAGTTCCTGATTTTTGGTTAGGGTAAATATAGCGTTTATGGAATCATTTATTAAATGTGTATGTTGACTTAGGATTTTATTGTGAATATCTCTTGTGGATTGAAGATCCGCAATGGCATTCTCGTATTTTTCTCCGTCTTCGGCGTCAAGATTGCCTGTCAAAAATTTAAATACAGTGCCGAGTCCATTTATTACTCCGCGTTTTGTTCTGATTGTATCTGAAGGAAATATTTGATCAATCATGTTGTCAATCCGTATGATGTACTGTTGGATCAACAATAGCATGTCATTGTGGTTTAATTTTGTTTGTTCTTCATTTTTAACTGTGTAAAAATTACGATCTCTTAATTTAAGAATAGAGGCTAACAAGGAACGTCTAAGGATCGTATAGTTTGTTAACAAGGGTGTGTAATCAAATGTCTTTATAATGGTCCAGTCGCTTTCTTTAATCTGCGCTTTTCCTAGGTTTTGAGGGTATAGGCCAGAGTTGTCTGATAGGTCCTTAATTGTTACGTCTCCTGTAACTAAGAGGATACCGCAGTTGAAGAGCCAGATGTAGTATCTGTAACAGGTGTTATTTCGTCAGTTTGGCGTATTTCGTTTGCGTGTCTTTTAAATGTTTTTCCGGTAGTCAAATCCTCAACAAGATATGTATCATTGTCTAGGATTTTTATAATTTTGAAGGGTCCTTTAAATTTCATACTCTTTTTATTACGTCTATCGTTTTTAAGAAAGATTTTTTGGTTAAGTTGTAATATACAGGTTGTCGTTTATCATTAATTTTCTCGTTACGTCTTTGTTTTGTTTCTAGTTGCATAATTTTTAGGTTGTCATATAATTGTGTCATTTTTTGTTTGTGGTCGTTTACATATACTTCGTAGAATCTGTCAGTACAAAGTTCGTATGGATTTTGATTGTCGGTATGACCAAAGAGAATTTCAAAGGGTGTGAATTTAAGATTTGAATGTATTGTATTGTTATACGCGAGTATAGAATAGGTCATTCTGTCTTTTTCTGGAGTGGATTCTAATAATCTAAAATGTTCAATTAGAGTAGAATGTACTCGTTCAATTAATGAATTTGATTCGTGATGCAACGGGGTAGCTATATGTAATTCTATTTTGTGAACTTCATGAATTCTTTAATGATTATGTTATCGAATTCATTGTCTGCAACGATTTTCTTCGGAATAGCGTAGTTTGAAAAATATGTTAAGATGGCGTTTAATATATCGACTTTATTATGTGAGGTCAAGGGGTATGCTTGAGTAAATTTACTAAAGTTGTCAATTACGGTTAAATATTTGGTTCGATTAATTTGGAAAATATCTATACTGATACAAGAAAAAGGTTTATCGTATGTGGGTGTAAATTGAAAAGGTAATTTATTGGGGTTACGATTGTACTTTTCTCTTTTACATGTATCACAATTCGTGATAAATGTATTGATTTCCTTGGTCATTCCTCTCCAATAGTATAATCTTTGGAGGTGCTCTATTGTCTCGTTGATCCCTCTGTGATTGGTATCACCGAAATGGTATCGGCGATATATTGTTTTCTATGATCTGGTTTGTGACATAAGTAACTTGTTTAATACATTTATGGAATTTCGGAGAGTTAGCATTAAGGTTTTCTGAAATGAAATGTGAAAATTTCTCAACGTTTCTTCGTTTTGGAATATGCCAATAGTAGTGTAGTTTAGGTGAACAATGTTCGATAAGCAATTGCATAAATTTTTCTATATAGTTTTGGTTGTTGATAATACGGTTATATGGGAATATCCGTCAAAGTTATATATTTGCATGGGTTTAGGGATTACGGCGTTTATAAATTCGATTTGGTTTTTATACCTTTGTAAAGGTAATTCTGCGATGTCAATCACGGGTGTGGAAGATTGTTGTGAATGTATCATATCCGGTACAGAATTGTTGTCATTGTCATTATTCACGGCACCAGGTGCAGGTGTTGGTTTTTTCGTCTTTCTTTTTAGTAATTCTTATATCTGACAGAATTTTAATTTTTTGTTCGTAGGTGGGTTAATTACTGGTATCGTAAAATCGGATAGGTCAGGTGGATCTGGTCGATTTGCTATGATACTAGCATTATCGTCAAAATCGGGTTCTGTGTGTCTAATTGTTCAATTGATAGGGGATTTATATTAATTCGGCTTAAGGCATCAGCTACCTTAATGGTTTTTCCTGGTAGGTATTTAATGGTAAAATTATATTCTTCTAATTTTATACTCCAACGGGTTAATTTAGAATTTGGCTCTTTGATGTTGCGAAGCCATATTAAAGGTCTATGGTCTGTAAATATTGTAAAATGTACGCCATATAAATAGGGGCGGAAATGTTTGCAGGCCCAAACAATAGCTAATAATTCTCGTTCTATTGTGGGGTAGTTAATTTCGGCTTGGTTAAGGGTTCTTGATGCATAGCTAATAGGTCTGTTATTTTGTGATAATACTGCTCCAATAGCAAATTTGCTAGCGTCTGTAGTCAGTTCAAAATGGTTTTGTAAAGTCAGGATAAGCTAATATTGGATCATTAGTTAGCAAGATTTTTAGTTTCTCAAATTGTTCAATGAAATTTTGATCGTGTATAATTTTTGAATCTTTCTTTAAACATAAAGTCAGGATTTTGTTATTTTAGCATAATCTTTTATAAATTTTCGATAATAACCTAAAAGTCCTAGAAACGATTTTATATCAGTTCTAGTTTTTGGTAAGGGAAATTTCATAATAGCACTGATTTTATCTGGGTTTGGTTTTACACCGTCTTTAGTAAGGATGTGTCCTAAATAGGCAATGGATTTTTTTAAGAATTCGGATTTGTCTAATTGTATTTTTAAGTTAGCAGTGCGACATTTTTCAAAAACATGTAGTAGTTTAATCATGTGTTCTTGTAAGGATACTGAATAAATAATTATGTCATCAAGGTAAACCATGCATTGTGTGGGTGTTAGGCCAATCAATGCCTGATTTATAAGTCGTTGAAAGCTGCTGGGGAGTTCTTGAGCCCAAATGGCATTCGTTAAACTCAAATGGCCCTCTTCAGTAGAAAAGGCTGTCCTTTTCTCTATCAGCTTTGTTTACTTTAATTTGGTGAAAACCTGAGGGCTAAATCAAGGGTAGTAAAATATTCAGATTTACCTAAATTGTCAAGTACTTGTTCTATGAGAGGTAACGGGTATTTGTCTTCTATAGTATTTCGTTCAATTCCTATAGTCAATAACTATCCTCCATTTTTGTTTGCCTGAACTATCTAATTTTTTTGGAACGATCCATATAGGTGCGTTATACGGTGACTCTGAATGTTCAATAATTCCGTCAGCAAGCATTTTGTTTATCTGGTTTTTTACTTCTTCGCGATGAACATGAGGGTAGCGATAATTTTTTGTAAAGATTGGGATGTCATTTTTTGGACGTATAAAATGTCTTGTCAAGTTTGTGTAAGTCAATGGTAGTTCTGGGTGATGAAAAATATCTTTGAATTCGTAACAAAGTTTTTACTGCATGAGCTTCTTCAGCATTTAAATGTGTTGTATTGATGTTTTCTAAGTTTTCATTTTGAAGTTGATTTCGAGATTTTAAATTAAAATTTTGATTTTGGGTATTGATGTTATTTATTTCTATTAAATTTGAGTGTTTATAGTCATCTAATAACAGTGGGTTGTAAATATAAAATTCCTTTGTCTGATTAGATGTGTTAATTGCTGTTGTATAAAAATAATTATTATGGGCTTTAACTATGGCTCTCGGTGTTCTACAATCTTTGTCAAATATTATTTTGTCACATAAATATGTACCATTACTATTTACAGTTGGTAAAATAATTTGTTTTTCTGATCTAGGGGGTAGATATATTCGTTTAAGAGGCTGCGAGTGTTGATTTATTTTGGAAAAATTACATTCGTTTCTTTTTTGAACTTCTTGTTTAAGTTTGGATTGGTTGTAGTGGAAGGGGATAATATTTTGCTCGGTTTGAATGTGCATCCATTTAAAATCAATGTTTGCATTTATATTTGCTAATAAATCAGATCCGATTAATCCGACATAATCAGGGCTAAAATCAAACATATAGCACACATGATTTCCGGGTTCTAAAAATAATGAGTTTATTGGAATATCGGCTACTTGATTGTGTGTGGTAGTACCATGGGGTGTAGTTATTTGAAAGTTATAATTATGTATTAAATTTGGAAAATGTTTTTCTACAAATAAAGGTGATATTAGCGTTTTACTGCTGCCTGTATCAATTTATATTTTATCTTGTGTTCCTGGTATTAAAATATACGGTAAATTAGATTTAATTGTTGTTACAAGAAATGTTTCAATTTTATCCAAGGCTGTATTTAAAAATTTACGGAGTCTAGGTCAGTGTCATGTTCTGTTAAGTGCTCTGAATAAACATTCTGAGAATCGTTGTTTATGTTTGTTTCACCGGCTTCAAGAAGTGGGTCAAGTGGACCATTAAATTCGGCATAATTTGTGTCAATATCCTCGTGGAATTCTTCGAAATCGTAAGTGCTCGGCTGGGCCACTTGTAAATGATTAGCACGGAAGTTTGGTCTTTTGTTTGGATTTAAATTTGAATGTTACTAGTTAGGGGTCGTTTTGGAATAACGGCGTGTTGAGTGGACGTTTCCATTTTTTCAACAGGATTATTAGGTACAAAATTTCGTTTCGGAGCGAAAACATTTCTTTCAAAAGGTTGTCGATACCAACCTGGGGTTTGAGAAAAATTACGTTGTAACGTGGGATTCTGTGGGCTTCGGAATGTATTAGGAAACTGTGGAATGATTGTCGTTGAAAATTTTGATTAGGTCTAAAATTATTGTGTTTCATTTGTTCATTATATTTAATCCATGGTTGTTTTGAAAATTCTGACGATTCATTACTGGTTTATTACTTTCAGTTTGTAAATAATTACGAGATGCGTTTTGAGAATAGCGTCTATCTCGTCATCTCTAACGATTGCGATAGCAGCTTCTAAGCTATTAGGATTTCTGGCTCGTAACAATGTGCCAAATGGTTCATTAAACCGCTCAAAAAGGATCGAAGGGCTAGGCTTTTTGACTGTAATAATTTATAATCTTTATAGGTCTGGCTTCAGGTCCAAGGGAAATTTTTGAATTAAAAAGTTGCTAGATGTGTTCTAACTCTGTTATAAAAGTCAATAGGGGATTCTTTCAGATTTGCTTCATTTTTGCAATGTCTATGGTTAAATTTAATTCTGATCGCTGATCTCCAAAGTTATTAATTAGTGTTAATTTTAAGTCGTTCCAGTTGTTGAATTCATAGCCAGAGTAACGACTTCTAAAGCTTTGTCTTTTAATTTATTTCTAACGGATAAAAGTAAAAATTTATTAATATAGGCTTCTGGCTGAGCTGGATTTAAAAATTGAGATAAAATTAGCTCAACAGATCTAATAAATTCTGATAAAGTTAGTGGGTTACCGGTCGTAACTTGGAATTTCAGAAACCATTCGTACAGAAAAACCTGGTGGGAATAAATCTGCCATGTTTCGATTTGCTTGTACTTTGGTTGAAAATTAAACGTGGTGGTCTCAGCATAAAATTCACTATTATTTTTCAGCGATTGATTTTTATGTTTAGTAAACAGTTTATTCTAGGGAAAATGTAACACAAAGCAGTGCTTAATCTGTGCGATGATGGATCAAGGTTACTGCGTCTGTTACGTACTAAGTAGGCTAAATAAATATTTAGAACTATATTAGTGGGTTTATAATTTGTTTAAAAACAAACACACACACACTTAAAACGTAAAAGGTTGCTTACTTCATATTTGTAGTTGATAAACGTGTAGACTTCCTTTGGATTGGTCGTACAGGTGATTCGTGGTTAATTAAAGGTGTAAACTTCCTTTGGATTGGTCGTACAGGTGATTTCGATAATCAGAACTCCTCGATGGAGCAGGTGTCTTCAATAGACGATGTCTCCGATAGACTGGTCCAGTAGTTAGCGGTGCTGCTTTTTGGCGATGTTTGTCCTCCAAGTTGCGTTGCTTCGTACCGGTGTTGGTTGATTTCGGTATACTTGGTTAAGTATTGAAATACACAAAAGAGCGTAAAATAAAAAAAAAATTATTTAATTTTTTTTCAAAATTTCACAGTGCCCTTTTGCCAAGTATCCTACCGACTGCGCCAGTTAAGTTGCCAATCGTGGCCTTAACGAAAAAAAACTTTATTTATTTTACTACACAAGTTTTTAATTCAATGTAGTAGTTACAAATTTGTACAGAGTAACGTTCTGTCAGAAGCACATCTAAAACTAGCAACGTTCTATAAGACACAATCTATAAACTAGTAACGTTCTGTACTTCACAAATCTATGAACTAAACTAAAATTACACAAGCACGGCTATTTATAGCCTCTGCCATCTTCGGGTGGGGTGACTGAGTGTCGTCACATAATTTCATAATATTGCACAACGTTTTGCAACGTTCCGCAATGCTACACTTCTTTGCAGGTTCAGAGAATTCTAAATATAGAATTCGTGGTAGCAAGCGACCTATATATTCTTAAGTGGTTGAGTAGTTTACATTACTTAATTGATAGTCAAGTGTTTATATTACTCGCGCAAGCATTTAGGTAATCTTTATAAAGGTTGAACCATCATGGGTGAACAAAGAACAAATATGCAGAATGCAGATTTGTAAGACGATCTAGATGGCTTGCAAGTTGCAATTTATTACTCATTAGCCGTATCAAAGGCCGTTGTCAACTACTACTGGTCTAGGCCGGTAAATTTTATTTCCGGACTCGTTTGTAACAATGTAAACGCTAGTTACCAATGCAGTATCCTAAAAAATCTTATACGATACACGACCGGTAGCATATTTATGCCTTGCCAAATACGGATCTCCTTAGCGAAAGTCAGGTATCCTAGCAAATACACTATACACTCTATACAGGGTTATAACTTCTCTTCTTCAACCAGCTATATACTTCGCAGATTTATGATATTTAAGCCAAAAGGCACTTATTTTAATGGCTGAACTTTTATCAGTAATAATGTATTAAGGGCAAATGATTTTGCCGGTAAAAATGTTTTACGAAAGTTTCTTGTTTTGGCAATGTCACAAGACAAACTAACTTGATAGGTAAGGGAATTTGTTAAAGTTATTTTGTTGAGGGCATTGCCAAAAAACAACAAATCTTGAATAAAACATGTTCCCAGCAAAATCATGAGCCCGAAACACATTTTGTGGAGTATTTCCCAAACATGGGTTCATTTTGTATCAGTATACAATGAATATGACATTTATGCTGATTCACAATGACAGTTTAATGACGTGTTTCAAATGCCACATTGCTTAAAACAACATATATTGTGGTTTCCATGGATACAAGTGGTAAAAGAAACTGATAAAATCCCAAGGAAAAATTTTGATTTATTGCCACTATAAAAACACGTGATTGGTTGAATTTTGGAAAATTATGGCGTTTGATTGAATCAGAGGAGATGCAGGAAATAGTCACTAAAATTAGTTCAACAGTAAATTATTATTCAAATATTAACACATTGGAAATGAGATGACCACTTTGTAATAGATTATTTATTCATTAAAAGATACTATCAATCAAATTATTTTTAAAATTGTTTTATTTATACATTACGTATCTACATTCAACAGTTTTGCGTTGAACGCGATAATGAAACTATTTAGGTGATTCTTATAAAACATCTATAAAATAATGCTTTTTAGAGGCGCGAGTCCAGCGACAGGGCCGTATCAAAGTTAGAAATAAATAGGAATTTTTATTAAAATTAATATTATAAATTATTTTATTTATTTAAAAAATACGATTTTGTAACTAAACAATCAAAAGTAACGACTAACGCGTACAGCAGCTGAACAAGTCAGGTTAAAAATGAGTTTTTTTATGTTTGATAATCTTCATTATCGTTTCCCTGATATATCTTGCTTTATTTGCATTTTTCTCGAAAATTTCTTTATGCAACTTCATATAACTTATATACTACAATACTCAAAACGATGTGCTCTTCCACTTCCTCGAACAAAAAATAGGGGTTATCATTTAAAAAAATTGCCCCAATTAACCCTGCTGGTGTACGCCACTGTACATAGTTCTAAAGTATTACAAAAGATAGCAAATTTACAATGCTTTTTGACCCCTTCAAGCGTTTTTGCCACAAAACAATATTTTGCAAGATATTTCAGCTATTCCAGACTTTTGTACCACACTGTATAATATTTTTATAAGAGACTGTGAGTCTGTGGCAATGTAATGCAAATTAGCTTCCAACAACTCTATAATATAACTGTTATAAAAGTAAAAGAAACAAACTTTAATGACAAATTTTAGTAGTAATTACTTTTAAGACGGTTGCCGAAAAACATTCTTTTTCAATCTAAAAATAAATATTCTTCAACAATTATTTTCTTCATAATTCATATTTCGTTCTAAACGTTTCTGTTCGGCTATAGTCCGGCAGCGGAACCGTGTTATTTTCCTGAAGTGAAAATTTTCGTGTTATTTTTTTTTAACGGATTCTCTTAGATTTATATGTCTATTTACCATATCCGACTGATGACAAGCTGGCATCTTTGAGCAACTTGAAATACACAGGGTGTTTCAAAACAATAAGATGAATGTATGTTTTTGGCTTTAAACTTGAATACTACTTTATTATTGTATGGTTAATTGTGCGTTAATTTATTGAATTTATTGATTTTACAAGTTTCAGCCATATACAGGGTGTTTAAAAAATCTGTGTTATAAAGTTTTTATATTAATGAATTTCTGATATGAGAATATTTTGTGTTCCAGTTCAAAATTCAGCTAAAAATAACAACGTACGTGTTTAAAAACGAAGCTACATGACAGGTACAGAATGTCCCAAAAATTTTTGGCTGAAACAACAAACAGACACATAAAAGTTAGAGAAGGTTTCTTAGGTAGAAACCAAGCATAAATATTCCTGTATCATGGTAATACGGCCTCTAATAGCGATTTATTTTTCAGATTTGAGTATATTATCCATTCAGTTAACTCCCGTGACGTTTACGCTGTTGAATGAAAATTTTGGAGTGTACTTTATCTACAGAACCTATCAACTTTTTTAGTGAATGTACTTAACGTCATACTTGTAAGTAAGGTTATGAAAAATTATTTGTTATTTTCCTAAATTTAAATATGAATCGTAGTTTTAGTGAAACAAAGTAGAAATATAATTTATTAATAACTTTAGTAAGTAATCTTGTATAATATATGCAACCAAATTAAATGAAATGTACTTCAATAATGGAAATGTCAAAGTGAAAGTAAAAAAACAAAACCTTGAAATTTAAATTGAAAATGGCGCCAACATAAAATGCAAAAATTACTAACACCCTACTAGCGATTTTCATATTAACCAACTGAGAGTGACTTTTACGTCATGGGAGTTTTCTGAATGGATTATAGTGTAACGTCTAAACAAGTGTTTTTTTAACTTTAAATTTGCTTGTGAGTAAAAAAGTTAAAAACTTTCTGTTGCTGGTGCCCAGCGCATAAAGTGCAGTAAAGTGTATGAAGATCAAAAGTTTATCGCCAGGAAATGCAGAGGCGATCAGAAGTGACAAATTTCAATTTTAAAAATGACTGCCTGTATTGTGGACAAAAGTGCGAAGTGGAAAAGAATAAAAAGAACCCTCATCGATGGCGACCGTCCTTCCAATTCCTAGCTTTAGAATACAAGGTAAAGAAAATTTCAAACAAGGAAACCATTTTGAAAACGTGCGTGGAAAGAAACGATACCTGCGCTGCTGAAATTAGATTAAGATTAGCTGTCTGTGTGGCAGACCTACCTGATGTAGATGCCAAATTCCATATGGACTGTCGTAATAAATTCATGGGTCAAAACGCTGTGCTTTCAGCAAAACGACAGTCTAGTCAGGATACCGAGGAAGAAGATATTCCTTACGAGGAAACAGTAAAAGAAATATTGACCGATAAAGAAAGAATTTGGAAATCGATAGATATAAACAATATATACTCGGATCGCGGAGGACATAAACTTACTCGAGGTAATTGAATGAAAACCCTCAAGAAACAGTTTGATGAACTGATAGTACTTTCTGCCCCAGGATATGCAAATATAATAACATTCCCCAACAAAGTCGCGGCGACCTTACGAATAAGTCGTGTTGAGGAGGACGCTGATGATATTGAGACTGCAATTGGCAAAATAACAAAAGAAATAAAACGCGAAGTTGCTGATGTAAAGAGGAATAAAGAGAAATATAAGTTACATGTAAAATACGAATAGTGTTAGCGGATTGCAGTAAAACTCTATTAAAAGAATCGCTATCACCTAAATTGAACAAAACTCCACCGGCACTTTTAATTGGGAGTATCGTCTCATCGACTTTATATAATACATTTACAAATCTTCAAATAGGTGTAGGCGTTAAGTTTAGATTTTCAAAAGAAGTAGGTAGTGAATATTTTTAACCAATTTAAAATATCATGCACGTATGATGAGCTGTTAAGGTTCAAAAAGACTACCGCTTTTAAGGTGGTTAAAAATTTTAATTTAGCTGGAATTACTAAAGGTAATGATGCTACACTAACACAGGTTATTGTTGACAATTTTGACACAGAAATCTCATCGCAAAATGGCAAAACCAGTACTCATTCGCTAGCTGTCCTTGCCGCTCAAACTACGTCAGCAGGTGAATTTTTAATATAATAATATACTTTTGGAACACCCTGTATTTAAAATTTGTTGTTTTTATTTTATATAAACCTTATTATGAGAAAGAAACCATTTGTAAAAAACTTGTTTATTTACGTAAAATTTACAAATAAATTAAAAAGAGTGATATTTCACGTCTACTTACTTATCGGACACCCCGTATCTGAAGTTGCTCAAGGATGACGCTTTGTCATCACTTGGATATCAAAACTAGGTGACCCTTAGACCCCAAATCCGTTTTGAAAAAAACTTAATAGGAAATTGTTGGGTTTTACCCCGTGGCTGCCGGACTACTATTAATTATTACGTATAGCAAAACAGCTAGAAATCCGGGCTCTAATAATAATCATCCACTGTCACTCGTTTTCGCGATTTACCGTATTGTAAATTTAGCATTTGGGACCGCATGCAAAGTTTACATTTACCGCAGTTCGTGCCATGTTCACATCCTTGGCTTTGTAACGACAACACGACATCTGTCTTACAATGCCTAAACTATTTATACGCTATTTATGTGGAAATTTATCAGTTGTCTGCAAATACAGCACCGATAACCGACTTTGGCGTTGTAATATTGGCCCTAAATGATAAGTTAACTTTGAAGTATCTCATTTGGTAATACACAGGGTGGTAAGGTAAGGGAGCCCAGTGAAAATTGTTTTTTGGAGCAGGTGGTGGTGACTTCATATTTATCACCTACTTTCAATTCTAAGCAACTTCTTCAAATATCATCATCATAACTCTATAATAAAGCAGAACACGTCCCAAGGTCAAACATATCAACTCGTGGTCTATGATCAGTTAGAATTTTGGGCGTGGTCTTGATATTAGCAGCGTTGCCAGACCTGGTAAAATTCTACGAATCTGGTACATTCTGAAACCGTTTCTACAAAAACACATTTTTAAAACGCGCATGTATTCATTCTGGCAACCCTGCATATTCTGACCCGAGTGGTGCCGAGCTGCCGATGCCATCGGTGACGTAACCGATCTTTGACGTTTGTGTAATATGTGTGGTTAAAGTAATAAAGTTTGGAATTTACATTTATTATTTTCACAAAAAATCTTACTTATGCCCACTCGGAAATTGTTCAAAGGTATACCTGTTCAAATTATGCTGACTTGCGAAACCATTTGTCAAGTGTACATAAAGTGAAAATTGAGTATAATGAATTCTTCAGGTAGGTCATTAAAATCATTTGATATAATATAGTCATTCATATGATACATGCTTTTCAGCATTTCACCAGTGGAAAGACCAAATTGAAGGACGCACTTTGTCATCGTATCTAAATTGCTGGCGGATGGCAGTAAGAAACAATAATTATTACAACTGTCATCGCTCTGTAAATTTTTTGTGTGTTCTAGGCAAATTAAAACAAGGTGTAACTTTTGAGCACATATTAAATGATATTAGTGATGCTGGCTTGACAAAAGAGGAATCACAACAAATCGTACTTTTATAGAAGGAAGACTTGCACAATATCGCAAGATAGTCCAGTTACCTTAGTCGGACAACCGCAGCATCTGCCAAAAAAATCCAAGTGAGCTAAAATTTTGCATACACCTGTAACTTTTGAGCACATATTAAATGATATTAGTGATGCTGGCTTGACGAAAGAGGAATCACAACAAATCGTACTTTTATAGAAAAAAGACTTGCACAATCAGTTACCTTAGTCGGACAACCGCAGCATCTGCCAAAAAAATCCAAGTGAGCTGAAATTTTGCATACACCTTTATTTTGACATTTCAAATAACATCTCAAAAGTCCCCATCGGTATCGCGCTTGCGTTTTGAGTTATTCAAGGTAAAATGTCAAATATCTCGCTTTCTATGGGTCGTATGACTTTTTTAATTATTACAAAAAATGAAGGCTAGGAAATTCTCTACAAAAAAGACTATATAGTTTTTTTACATACAACTAACCGTTCAGTAAATAACACAATATTAAGTTTTGCAGACGGGTTTTACTTCTTTTTACGATAAAGAAAGTATTGCATTCACCCCAAAAATTCTAAATTGAATTTTCAACAGATCTTCACGTTTTAGAGTCCCCTGAACCCAAAAAAACGTGTTTTTGTTCATTGGTCTGTCTGTCTGTGTGTCTGTCTGTCTGCGAACAGAATATCTCAAAAATGAAAAAAGGTATGGCGTTGAAACTTCATATATACATTTTGCGTACTATCTAAATGCGAAAGCTATCTTTTGAAGAAAATCGCATAACTGGAAGTATGATGTGTTTCAAAAACGGCTCCAACGGTTTTTTCAAACTTTACATTTTTATTACATTTTTAATGTGGATTGATTGAGATGAGTGATTTTCAAGTTGAATTTTAGAGGTATTCAACTGAAAAATCACTTATCTCACACCGGTTATGCCATTTTCTTCAGAAGCTTGCTGTCGCATTTAGATAGTACAAAAAACTTATATATGAAGTTTCAACGCCATACCTCTTTTCGTTTATGAGTTATTCTGTTCACAGACAGACCGACGGACGGACACACAGACCAATGAGCAAAAACATGTTTTTTTGGGGTCCGGGGGACTCTAAAACGTGAAGATCTGTTGAAAACCCAATTTCCGAATTTTTGGGGTGAATCCAATACTTTCTTTATCGTCAAAAGAAGTAAAACCTGTCTGCAAAACTTAATAGTGTGTTATTTACTGAACGGTTAGTTGTATGTAAAAAAACTATACATATAATCTTTTTTGTAGAGAATTTCCTAGCCTTCATTTTTTGTAATAACTAAAAAAGTCATACGACCCATAGAAAGCGAGATATTTGCAAAAAACTTATTTCTGTGACATTTGACCTTGAATAACTCAAAACGCAAGCGCAATATCGATGGGGACTTTTGAGATGTTATTTGAAATGTCAAAATAAAGGTGTATGCAAAATTTCAGCTCACTTGGATTTGTTTGGCAGATGCTGCGGTTGTCCGTCTAATGTAACTGGACTATCTTGCGATATTGTGCAAGTCAAAGTGTGAAAATTGCTGTTGATTTTGTTAATTCTGTTATTGCTATTGTCGCTATTTTTGTGTGTGTTGTTAATTCTGTTTTGAAATGTGCCATACCACAATGTTGAGTACGCCTCCGGTTTATTGTGTCGTTTAGCTTAAATAAGGTTAACAATTTAATGTCAATATGATAGATGTCAAAAATGTTACCAATACAAAACTTGGAAATTACTAGATTCTAACATTAGTTCTGCCATCTATGACCACTGGTTTGGATTCAAGTTGTAGTGACATCGCCATGGATATGCCATCTACGAGTGCTGGTCCAAGTTCAGACGACATCCCCATGGACATGCGAGCTATAGGTGTTGGTTCAATTTCCAGTGACATCGTAATAGGCACATATGATGAAGAGGTTTGTATTTTTGTGAATTATATGTTACAATGTTATGTACCTATTTTAATTATCGATTGCAGCTATGGTGTCACTGTAGGAAACCAGACGACGGCGAACAAATGGTAAAATATTATGACAGAAAATGTAGAATAAAATGGTACCATTCAGCATGCCTACAATTAAAAAAATTCCTAAAGGAAAGTGGTTATGTGAACTCTGTAAATATACTGCTCCACAAATGAACTGGACCATTTGCATATATTGGTGCAATTTTTAAAAATATTTTCCAAAAGGGCAGTCATGAAATTTTTGGTAACTTTTCATGATTGTGTCACTATAAAAGCATTTCTTTTCATAAATCTGTTTAAAGAAAAGTAAGTCCATTAATAAAATATTATTTTAAAATTTTGAATTTTGCCCAAATATTGATAGCACATTGCATACAAAGTATACCGAATTGTTGCCGAAGATTTTTAAACGTTCTGGAGAGACTCAAAGAACTATTAATTAACCTTTTTTTGTGATTCCTCTTATTTTTGTGAAATATAGTTTTTTATAGTTTCATAATTTTTTAATTTTATTAATATGATTTTGTTAATTCTTCAGATGATATTTGAGAATAGTGAAATTAAATATGCTTAATATGAGTATACTATAAAACAAAAGCTTTTATATACAGTGTGTCCCCGGATAGGTGAAACGACTCTTGTGAAAGGTAAAAAATTTTCGATTTAAATTTTAATTTTTTGGGGTTCAGCCCTGCTTGGTTAAAGGCGAATTTCCAACATAATTTCAGTTCTGAAAAGTCAAGTATGCCTTGGACATTTTAAAAAACCTATTTTTCTGTGAGGTAAAGTACCTTTTATGTGGCAAATACGACAAAAAGTTATTAAAAAAAGTTGTTTAGAATCAACACATAAGCCCCTATACCAAATTTCAAAATCCTCAGCCAAATTTGATCTCTCAATTTCTTTTTATGTTTAGGTCCCAAATCAAAGAATTTTAGATTTAACAAAGATTTTTATTGGAAAAACAAATACTTTTAACAACGCTTTTTATTTCACAATAAAAAAACTTTGTTAAAAATCAAATTCTTTGATTTGGAAAATAAACTTGAAAGAAAATGTGAGAAATCAAAGTTGACCGCGGATTTTGAAATTTGGTATAGGGGCCTAGATGTTGATTCTAAACAACTTTTCTTTATAACTTTTTGTCGTATTTGCCACATAAAGGGTACTTTACATTACAGAAAAATAGATTTTTTGAAAATTTCCAAGGCATACTTGATTTTTCAAAACTGAAATGATGTTAGAAATTCGCCTTTAACCAAGCAGGGCTGAACCCCAAAAAATGAAAATTTAAATCGAGAATTTTTTACCTTTCACAAGAGTCGTTTCACCTATCCGGGGACACACTGTATATATATATATATATTATATTGTGACGTAATGTAATAAATACATTTTTTATGGGTGGTCCAGTACATTTGTGGAACAGTATATAAATAGAATTATTTTGTTATTCTGTGTTGATAGAATTTGTAAATATGTTGATTGTTTATTTAGCATAAATGGCTTCGAAATATTCTTTATACTTTATCCATTGCAATTCTTTTTCATACTTAATCTAGACATTAGTTATTCTGTTATTTTGTACTGTTATGTAAATATTTTGATTGTTTATGTACCTTAAATTCATTAAAATTTTGTTATAAATTATGGAATAATAAGACTAACGATAGCAAGCTGCTTTCGCTATTAACTTTAAGAGTACCCGCTAGGCCTGTTCGTTTTTCACAGTTATTCTTTGTACCTTCTTTTTATACCAGAATTCCGATTACTGATATATTAAAGCTTGTGAATCAAATTTACATACTGCTCAACATTGATTTGTCAGCTCCATACAGTATGTTTGCATCTGTTGTAAAAAAGTATTATAACTAAAATGAAACAAAATGAACTATTGATGTAACAAATTTTTAAGACTTAAATTTACCAATCAGTACGGGAAGTCATAGTAGCAAGTTACGGCGTCGATCCATCTTCTGCAACCATGATTAAAGTTTATTTTAGTTAGGATGATTATTTTAATTTTAATTGACATGCTATAACGCATGCATACCTGCATATAGCAGAATATATCTACACTGCATCTCTTGTAATAACGGTAACACCTGTTAGAGATGTCACAATAAATAAATATTAAATAGCTTCAAAATATCCGTTATGCTTTATGCATTAATAGTTATTTAACCAAGTGTGGTAATGAAGGCGATTAATAATCGAAACTGTTTAAAGCACGAACGAGCGATAGCAAGTGAGTGCCTTTAATAGTTGAGAGTATTAATCGCCCATTAACAAACGAGTTGATTAAAAAATTTTTTCGTTGACCGCAAAATCTTTTTGTGGCGAAAAATTTGATTAATAGAACTAACCTCCATGCAAAATATCAAAACGTCAAAATCACACAGTTAATTAATGAAAAAGAGTGGATTAATCAAAAACAGTGTATTAATGAATTCTATTAATCCATCCCTTTTTAGGAAAAATAATTCATTAATATTGAAATTAAGAAGCGGTCAACGGAAAAATTATTTTTCTCACTTAATTTAGACATTAATTATTCTTTTATGTTGTATAGACAGCATGTGTAATTTTATTGATTGTTAATGTAACTTACATAGTTTCGAAATATCCTTATGTTTCTTATCGTATAGGTACTATTTAATAATTTTTGCTATGTGATATTGTAATTTTGCTTTTTATTAATTGGCCACATGCAGAAAAAGATAATCAAATAATTTTACATTATATAATAAATGGTAGTGGATAGTATTAACGTTAGATCCTTAATTAACTAATTTTAATAATTTTGTAGATATGATTATTAAAGTAAAAATAATTAGATTAACTTTGTTAATACAATTTATTTCATAATTATACAATTATAGGAGAGCATAAATTTACGATTACACAAGAAACTGTTAATATCTGATCTACCACAGCAACATCGTCAGTTTTCTTTTTTGCCAGGAACATAGGCATCGTTTCGTGAAGAGCTGTATTTTTTTGACAAAGGACACCAATAACGCGTTTGACGTGTATTCTCAAAAAAAGATATAATTAAGATAATTATTGTAACAATATACTTGCACTACCTCACGCTTGCTATATTCCTGGTTGATTCTATATCCCTTGGATCGAGCTGCCGTATCCCTTTTAGAAAAGCAGGCGTAATCACTTTGGCCATATGTAGTCCTACGGAGTCTTTTATTAAAAAGCCACGATCTGCCAATACAAAATCTTCTGGCAAGAGATTGTTTAAAATCCCACAAATGTTAGACCTTTATCGCTTATTCTGCTACCATATCCATGTGATACAAATGATATTGATCCAGGAGGAGTGATGCCTATTAGTACCTTTACCGTATTATGTTGTTTGTACGTAGATCATGTAGTACATTGTACTGCAAGGCTACTTGATTTTTTCACTCTCATCTCGAAACAATCGATTATTACTGAAATCTTGTTGCCAAATGCTACCTTGAAGCATTCTGGCATTGATTTAATCAGCTGATCTCGTTCAGGCCAAATAATAACATTTTTCATCCGAAGATACATAATATTCAATGTGGTATAAAATACTCTGGAAATTGTTTGTACGCTGACGTGAAACATGTATGCCAATAAACTAAAATCTAAATGTAATCTAAATTTTATCACCGTTATCAAAAACATGGCTCTAAGCATGTTTTACGTACTGAATTAGGAATAAATATATATAATTAAATGTGAACTGTATATATTGTATGTATTTGGTGTAGCATTTGCCATAGTAGACGTGTGTAAAAGAATTTTTTTTTGTAATGTCACAACGTCATTCTTCCATGCTCACGTAAAACTTTCACATTCACTGGAAAACTCTCACTTTTCTTAACTTGTAGAACAATTCTTTCCGCAATTTTTTTTTACTGCGTTCCAACAACGTCGTATTAATTAGGACGCCTTCCAGAGGGGAGCGTTTCCTTTCCAGAGACTTTCCATTTGAAAAAATATTTTTTGGAACTTTTCCTTACTGCCAATCTCTAGCGTGTTTATAAAACTCTCTTTAGTGCAACAAAAGTTATTAAAGTCGTCGTACATTTTAAATGCGGCATATGCCGCGGGTTTCAGCTAGTTTTGTTTATTTTGAAAAATAAGGGTACTTTATTCTTGAGCCATTTTCAATATTTTTGAACTTCCCCTGTATACGAAAGAAGATATTTAAATTTTGAGCAGTGTATTTTTAGTTTGAGATGACCCGTATGTGTTTAAATTTATGACGTATACACTGTATGTTATATTATATATTAGGGATGTCGGCGGGTACCCGGGTACCCGGGCCGACCCGGGTAATAGTCGACCCGGGTATATTTTCAGGACCCGGGTACCCGACTAGTAAATTATATAATTTCCAGAAAGTCAGCCTTTTTCGGAGAAAATTATAAAAACTTAAAAACAATAGGAATAAGCTGTTGAAAAACATAACCATGCAGTAATAACAACAATCACCCCATCCATATAACATGAATGTTGTTTCTTGTTTCATATAAGGCAATAAATCCGCTTCACGGAATTATTCAACCCGTCAATAGTACAATTAAATCGCGTCAGTATGGGTGAAGTAAAATAAACATTCTGTATGTGATGTTGATGCTGCTACCAATTTCGGACAAAAAGTCACGTACTTGAATTTGATAGCACTTGGAAGTGTGAAAATATTTACTAATAACAGACGACTAGCAGTTTGTAGTTACCTCAGATGTTCAAATGTACAGTAACTTTTTTGTTATATATTTCGGGTACCCGGGTTTACCCGGGTACTGCTTTCGGGTACCCGGGTTTCATTTTAGACCGGGTACGACATCCCTATTATATATTATAACATATATCACTGGAATGGGAAAAAAACTTTTTCTCATGATGTCCCAGACAACTATGAGCTCCATAAACAAAAATACCACTTTATGGTATAACTCGAATTTCAAGTTTTTTTGAAAATCAGACTACACCACTGCATCCGTATAAAAAAAAGTGCCCGAAGAACGTAAAAATTACTTTTCCTTATTTTTATAAATAAGCCAGATATAGCCACAAAACGAAAAGTCAAAAAATCGATTTTTTATTACTCGAAAACAAAAGATGGTAGCGCATTTTGGTTTCCACAATTAAGCTTTTCTCAAAAAAAGAGATAGAGAATGAGGCGTCGATTTTTCCGTATCTCCTATAGTTATAGAAATTCCCTATGAAAACATTTAAATTTGCTCACCCTGTACAGGGCCAACAAGGTGACAATATTCTACCTGTTTCCTGTGGGTACACATTTGATATTTTAACAGTTGCATAAGTGGTTAAATTTACAAAGTTGCGCAAAATTTCTAAGGAAACTTAATGGCAATCTTGAATTTGACCTACATCTTTATCTTTATTAAATATTGTGAAAAGTAGAAACCGACGATTATGTTAAATTTAAATAACTCATATAATAGCTATTTATGCACGAGACATGAAAATTATGAAACGAAGCTGAAGGCTGAGTTTCATAACATGTCTCGTGCATAAACGACTTTTAGCACGCGTTGCATACAATATTTTATCTACAACCTTAATTTTACCGTTATTAATCCATAAATATCGATTTAACAAAGGTTTGCATCTGCGACACTTTTAATTTATGTCATAATAAACAGTAGCCCACGCCAGCGCTGTCAAGGTGAGTTACGAAATGTAATTATTGATACTCCACATCTGACTGTATTCACTACATAACGCTTTAATTATTTGAAAAACACTTTACCTGTAACGCAAAAAGCAACTAGAATAACATTACAACTTCACTTCCAGTTCTAAATTGTAGTTTTATAACCTCACTTCACTTTAACCCATGTGCTAAAAGTAAACAGCTGATTTCTTTAACCACGGTAAACTATAAAACGTCACTTTTACTGAAACAAGCTAGCGCTAAAAGGCCTACTTTTAGTAGTGGTCGTAGATAAATAATTTTACGTAGAATAAAAAAACAGATATTAAAAAGGTCATGGCACTTTTGATTTTTGAGATATCAACCAAATTAGCATTTTTAAAATGGCAACTATTGTCACACGTAGAAAATTTTATTTTGCACATCATTTGGTAAGATACCCATCAGCAACTTAATAATGTATCTGTTACAGGCAATTTGTGTAATTCAGTTATTACATATAAAATGCCTAGTCATTATATACTGGGTGTCCATTCTCAAAGTCGAACATAGACAATTAACATTAGTGCATCCACTCGTTCTTCATTTAAATAATTCATTTTTCTGTAGATTATTTTAACAGATGTTGACAGAAAATACCTGATTTACGTCAACTAATTTCCAATTTATTTGACAAATGCTATCGAACTTGAAAAGCAAGGCATGACATATTTAAAAATTCCCAAGTTTTAAATTAGTATTTTAAAATAAAGATCACATCCTGAATATTATTATTGGTATCATTAAATGCGTAATAATTTTATCTTTCCAGTAATACCATTACATTCCCTGTAAGTTGAATTGGCGAGCAGGAATCGGCAAAAACGTTCAATACAATGTTAATCTCCTATGTTCGACTTTGAGAACGGACACCCGGTATAATGACCGCATGGTTGTATAATTGGAGGTTATGTTAAATTAACTGGCATCGCTGAATCTCATATCAAGGCTGTGTGTCGTTCTAGCTTGTTTAGGTTAGTTGCAGCCTTCGATTGTGTGTTATATGCATCCTTGATAAGCTCATCTGCCATAAATACCTATAAAAATTGCTAGGGTGATAAATTAGCATACACTCCATTAAATCCATTGGCTAATGCATGCTAACATTTACTATAAAATATACATTTCATAAAAAACCTAGTACAGCTCATTAGGGATTATAGCCATTATATAAAATGATTGAATTATACAAGTTGCCTGTAATATATCTATAACGGTCGAAAACTTAGTACAAAATAAAGAACCAATTTTACTTTCGTTTACCTCATAAAATCAAGTATTAGTAATCATGATTTTCTTCAAACTTGCGATTTTTGCGAAAAAATTTGTTTCGTGCATTCTGATTCAGAAAAAGTTGTTTTAGAAGTGATGGATGTCTGTGAGTCTATAAGCCTGTGTCCTCTACACAGCCCAGACGGTTCAATTGATCGGCCGTAAAATTTATATCTTTGTTTTTTATATAATATAAATTTAGAGATCCCAGTAACTTTTGGTTAGAATCGGATAACCGCGAGTGGTACTTCACTCATATGTTTTCCCTTTTCCGGAAAAATTGTATATCACAAAAATTCAATTTCACAGTACAAGATCATATATTGTAAAACTATCTACAACTTTGGTTTAAAAAAGCATTTTATAAGTACCTACAGTTTTCCGAAAAATGACAAAATTGAACGTTTAGAAAAATTTCCGAACAAAATCATTAACCATAAGTTAATTTTGTAGACTATTTCTCAAATGTGGGTTCATTTTGTATCGGTACGCAATAAATATGACATTTATACTGATGCACAATAACAGTTTAAATGACGACTTTGAAATTCTGCCTGAAGGCAAGTTAACGAAAAAAATTCTCTTCCTAATTAACCAGCAATTTTAAGAATTGCAACTAACCAGTTCATAGGAACTCTTAGAAATAACAACATTAACATAGAAATTGGTGAGCATCTCTGATATACTTATTTTTTAGTGGTAGTGTTTTACGACCGCTAAAAATCTTTTCCCATATTCAATTGAGAATTAAGTATTGATATGCTTACTTGAGGCCTGTGACGTAAATCTGCTCAATTAGATGACACCCAGTCGTTATTGTGTCAGCTGCTACACTTGGGAGGTTTGCTGTGGTTCTGAAAGACGAGAATATTCTTATTACAAATGCTTGACTTCACTTCATTATTGAAATATAGACATTTACAAATATTGTGCATCTGCTCACCCAAAATAACTGTGCGGGTGAAATGCGCACGAGACACAGGGACTACCTATTCAAAACCGTTTATTGAACTAACGCTTCATTAGACTGAGTAAGGGCTGCCTTCAACACAATTGTCCACTGCACATACATTTCTCACCCTCACAGTTACTTTTAGTGAGCTATACTGTACATACCGAACGGAGTCAAAAATGTAAGTGGTTGGTACCTACACCTAGAAGGTTTACGAATTGTACCAAACTTGCTAGACGCAAGTACTGCACCCGAATAATAAGTTTATAACCATCGAATCACTCTAGTGAAAGAGAAGTTATGCATTTTAGGTTATATTCCGGATATACACTCTTAAATAATTTAATCAAATTTCCGTACAGAAACATTATCTGACTAACGATTTTAATTGTAGATATTCCACTGTTCAATTTTTATATTTAATAACAACTGTTTTAAAACAACGACGCGAACAAAAACGTACTTAATGCGTAACTGCAAATACTGTCGCCCAGTGTTGCCAGATCCAAATGCGGAAATTTCTGCGACGTTGTCTCTAAAATTCTTCATTTTTCTTCAACCTCCCACTTTAGTAGGTACAAGTACTATTTATTAAATACCGGGGAAGTTACGGGCAACAGTACATTTATGGTACGTCTAGAAAGTATGTGGAATTGAAAAAATCGCGATAAACAAATTGTTTTTATTGAACAAATCTTAACACTTTATATGAAAAACTTACTTATTATTTACTAATGCATATTTATATTTTGTTTTAAAAAATCGCTTGCCGAACCAAACATCCTTAAAATAAAGAAGAGAGCAATTCCACATACTTTGTAGACGTACACTGTAGTAGATGTAAATTCTGGTACGTTTATTATGCCAAAAATCAGATTAAAATCAGTAACATTGGAAGAAGGACAAATAATAGCTGCTTTCGCATTACACATTATTAGAGTACTCTGGAGTGCACCAGAGCAAGTTACCTCGCGTTCGAATTACAACATAATTTTTGGAGTAACTAACGCTAGTCTTCCTTCCCCCTGCCCCCTTAAGCCCCATGAAAATTTGCGGTGCAACAAGCCCTGGCATGCGCTGTTGTGTTATTTAGAATTAGCTGTCAGATTTAACCGCCATTTGGATGAATCCGAGTCTCAATTACTGTAATTAACAGAAATGTTTTTAATTTCATTTTTAATTATATTTCAATAAACCTTTAACTACGAATTAAGTTCTTTAAATCTATTTTGACCGCAGTCTGTATATACCGCCCTTATTTTAAAAGTTCAATTCAAAAGCAAATTAGTTAGGTTATGTATTTTACGCGAGAGTAACCTAACGTCTGTTCGAATTATTTACAAAGCAACTCACCCCAGAGTAATCATTGGCGTAACTAGAGGGGGGGGGCAGGGGGGCCAGGCCCTCCCCAGAGTGCCGTCTGGCCCACCCCAGAAAAATAGAAGTTAAATAAATTCAAAAATCTGCTTTTATTATTAACGCATTTAAACTAAGGGGTTGGTTATCGACCCCCACACGTTCTTACATTTTGTGGTTTTATTACCTTTTTGGCTTAAAAACATTATAGTATAAATACCATTTGTTGGACGGATGGCTCGAATCCGACATCTATAATATAATTTTCCTTAATGTGTGTCCGTGTGTCCGTGGCACAAAATAAAATCTCACGTTCCGGCTTCACAGATGTTTATATTTGTTTAGGTTTTGTTTTTCTCTTCTGAGCGCTCGGATCGGAGCGTGACCTTTCGCGTATCCTATTTCACGTGCGCGTAGCGCGCCGTTTGCTTGCAATAATAATTTTCATTGCTTGCTTACTTGACGCCACTTTGAGAGCGAACCCGTGGGCCGAATTGGCTGATTTTGGTGTCAATCGACTCAGGGCGACGCAAGTAAACCAGTAGTAGAGGTTTCAAATTTTTATAAGTAACTTTATTTATGTGGATTTTTTTGTTAATAGCTAACCTCAAAATTAACTCGACACACAAAATGGATCACCCGTGTACAAATTGCATTAAAAGAATTATTTCGCGCCCAATTTGGGTGCAGAACGCTAGTGAATAATAATATGCAAGAGAAAACATTATTAGTTAGCTAATAATTACTTTGAAAAGACTGTTTTCGTCTGAATATTTTTTTTAGTTAATTGTGCACCATTTTAGTTATTTTCTCTTAAGTTTTCTATAAATAAAAAACGAATTTATGTGCACAGAAAAATATAATTATTTCATATGCGGGTAAGTAAATGAGCTGATAACTTGAATGCATCGCTAACTACTCCCTGGGCACATACAGCTAACTACCTATTATAGGCTCATCCAGTTCAGACTTACGGTGACTTGCTATTTGGAGGTTTGTCTTGCCTAAAGAGTTGAGTTTATAGCTTTGAAGAGTACGATCCAGAATTTTATGTTTAATAGTGTTCTATGTAAACAAAGTAAATTTTGTCGTGTTTGAATTTCCATAGTTGCTAGCCCAAGACAGAACAAAGAGAAATCACAATAACAATTAAGAGGATATTGATATTTTCAAGAAAGTATTTGCTTCGACGATACTGAAAAAAAACTAAAAATTGTGGCTCAAAAACGTGTAAATGGAAACCAAGTGATGTTTCCCAAAAAAATATGTTTCTCCTGGAATAATATTTTTACCGCCAACTTCATTTAGTTGCAAGAAGTAATCTATACATTTTTTGTTTATGAACCGAGAAATAATTTATTAATATGCTACTCAGACAAATAGTATTACGAGGGTAGCACCCATAATTTCTGCAAAGCAACAGATCAAGTGCACCATGGAAATCAAACTTGACATAAAACCAATGTTTCTTGTTTTCTAGTTTAACAGTCCAAATTTAGTTTTGATCATTGCAACAGTTATTACATAGTTAATTTTGAAATAAGTGTTGTGCAGCAAAAATAAATGTAACGAGAGAAAATTTTAGAGTCATAATTTACTATGCCTTTAAAAGTTCCATATCTCCGAAAGAAAGTTTTAGATGGCTTCGTGTTGCTTTGGTGACCCAAGTGCCTTCGCATCAGAGGACTGTCTATTGTTGGTTTAATGAATTTAAATTTGAACGAGTGTCAGTTAGTGACGATTTTTGCGAAGGAGAACCAATTTCTGCAGTTACCGATACGAACATAAACGCTGTGAGAAGAATGATTCAGTAGGACAATCGAGTCACGTATAGAATTATTGAAAGCGTCTTGGACATTGACATGACTGCAATAAATAAGATTTTACATAATCATTTGGGTGTAAGAAAAGTCTGTTGTGGGTGGATACCACACAGTTTAACAGAAACACAACAGCATGTGGATTGGTAAAAGAAATATAATGAAGGTAGATATAAAGCAGTTTACATCATAACTGGTGACGAAAGCTGGATATATGCATTTGAACTAGAACCTAAGTTACAGTCTGCCCAATGGATGTTTCCAACAGATCATAATCTAGTTAAAATGAGGAGATCTCGAAGAGTTGGTAAGAAAATGATTGCTTGCTTCTTTTCAAAATCACGACCTATCGCAACTGTCGTGCTTGAAAATAGACGTACGGTTACTGCAGAATGGTACACAACAGTATGGCTGCCAGGCGGTATTCAAAAAGCTCGTTTACAGCGCCCAAGGAATGAGATCGTTCTGCACCATGACAATGCTTTTAGTCATACCGCATATCAAACAAAATTACTTTTAGAGACTTCCGGATTAAAATTGCGAAGTTATCCCCCATACAGTTCCGACCTATTACCTTCCGATTACTTTCTATTTCCTCCATTAAAGGATAAAATGTGTGGTGTGCGATTTTGAACTCCCGAAGATGCTGTGGAAAGCTTCAAAAACCTTGTTTCTCTAGTGACTCAAGAAGAGTGGAATTTGTTTTGAAGATTGGTTTTACCGAATGCGAGTTTAAGGGCAAATATTTTGAGAAACAATAATAAAAACAAATTTTGGCTACAAAACTTTTTGTTATATTAGATTGCAGAAATTTACGCGGCTACCCTCGTATAACAGCGTCAAAGAATATGCAAATAAATGTATGCGAAAAAGTTATGTATGTACGTAAATTCATGTCTTCATAGGTATACATAGGTATTGACGATGGTTGGTTGGGGGCCTGGCCCTCCCCAGCCAAAAATCCTAGTTACGCCAATGAGAGTAATTCACCCCAGAGTCAATTGCACCAGTGCTAGTTGCAATCAATTCGAAAGCAGCTATTATGCTAAGCTAGTTGCTGAATAACCGAATTGTCGCCACTAACGATCATGGTTCGTACTTCGTAGTCTAGTAGTGGCCTGGTAGTGAAAAACACATTTGTATTGTTTTTAATGCCCCCTTTGTACGTGACAATATTTAATCGTGATCAAGAATATTGGTGCAATTGAAATACGATACGACGACACGTATTTAAACAATATAGTTAAGATGTGTTTTGGTTCGCTGAACATTTTTCGGAGAATTGTTACTCCTCAGGAAGCTATACAGTATCAAGTGTCTTACTACTTGCATAGAAGAAAATATTAAGTAGGCCTGGTGTTTAGTTTAAAGTCGATAACTTTTGTTGTTTGCCATAAATCTAAGAAATTATCAGTTGCAATTAAGATTCTTCATAATCGGCATGAAAATTTAATTTCTTCCTCTTTTCTTTAAGTGGAAAATTTCATATTAAAATATCTTCATAATGAAGAAATTTCTTCAAATCTGGCAACACTGATTGTCGCCAAATTCAATTATTGCTTGTTGCCTAATTGACCTACTCCAGTGCAAAGGACCGACTGAGAAATTACCATGATTACGGTATGTTCAAAAAGAAATTACATAAGTGTTGGCCTAAGAATATAAAAGTATGTCAACAGCAAGTTTCTAATTCATTCACTGTCATCACTGTTGTTGTTATTGTAAATTTATAACATGTGAGCAAACGAAAATGAAATCAAGCTTGGCTTTGAAATATTTGTTATATGAATAATATGTTGATGGCACTGTAAGTCCATGTCAAATTCGAGGTTAGCAGGTTAGGTTTTGCGTCAGTCTGTGTCAAAACTGACGCATAACCTAACCTGCTAAGTTCGAATTTGACATAGACTTACAGTGCCCCACCATATTATTCATACAACAAATATTTCCAAGTCAAGCTTGATTTCATTTTCGTTTGCTCACATGTTAGTATTAGGGTGACCACCTCTCCGGGTTTCACCCGGAGTCTCAGGGTTTCAACACCCGATCTCCGGGCTCCGGGTTTTGTTATAATATCTCCGGGTTGCGCTAATTTTGAAATGTCTAACATCCCCTGCAGGTTATATTAATAAAAATAAAACCGCTGCAAATGTCGTGCACGGCGCGATCGTATAATCTTTGATTGTATTGTAATCAAAAGTATAATATATCTCTTCTATTTATCTTAATGGCCTGCCTGCAACTTCGCAAGCGAGCAAAACCGAATAGCTGCATATTAGCCTGGAGGAGCCGGTAATCCGAGTTAGTGCAACTATAGTGAAGGCTGAATGGTGACTGTGTTGATGTATTATTTTAAATACATGCAGATCAAATAACAATCCGTGTTTAGGCGACACCATAAGTAAGTATACGAATCATTTTAACAAACACAAGATGAATGATATTTACACATTTAAACAACTTATAGAAACAGATGTTTCGTAATTGATTAAATATAATTTTATTTTGTGTTTTCATGTTTCTAATTTTTAAATTTCTTCTACTACTGAAGGAAACTAGGAAGAAAATGAATGACGAAGCAAAAGCAGGTCCTTCCACTTCCACTCCAAAAAGGGGAAAATATTTCTGCGCGTTCCAAGATAATTGGGTTCACCATGATTTATATAAAAATTGGATTTTGAAAATTAACTCGCATACAGTAAAATGTCGAACATGCAATATTCAGTTTACCGTCAAGCATGATGGGGAAAAGGCATTAAAAACACACTTGAACAGCCAAAAACATCAAAGTTGGACCAGCAGTCAAGCCTCTAACCAACTTCTTACAACATTTATGCCAAAAAAATGGAGAAGAAAATTGCAACAAGTTGGTGTGGGATTTTATTAAAAGCCCAGAAAACGAATTGGACGAAGATATGATTGAACGTTTAAGTTTTCCCGAATGTTTCATTTATTTCGTACATCATTACATGACAATGCTTAATGGTACCCTTCTGAAGTTAGAAAGCAACTCGTTGATAAGCTCAGAAGTTCATCCCATCATGGAGCAATTAAGACTAAAGCTGAGCAACAGATAGCGAGACAACTTTTTTAGCAGCAAGGTGATGTCTGCCATAAAACATCTGAAAGACAGCGAGCAGCGAACACTTATCCAAGAAGTTAGTCTAGTGTACTAAAGAACGTTGGATTATATAAGTAAATATTACGATTTTGAAAACTCTCCCTTTAGATATTTTCCTGCGATAAATATAAAAGAAAACCGGTCCATTTCGTACACCGAAGTTATTAAATTAGTTAATTTCTCACGTCAAAATATTAACGAATATGAACTTTATGATGAGTTATCGGTCTTGAATGACGTTTTATCTAAATTAGACGAAAATTTGTTCGAAAATATGTCTCTAGATGAGGTATGGGTAAAAGTCTTGAAAAATTCCAATTTTCATTAACTCTTGAAAATTGTTGCAAAGGTAATGTCAATACCTGTAAGTAACGCTTACGTTGAACACGTATTATCTTTAAGGAAGAACTTGTAGACTGATGAACGTAACAGGATAAGTGTCAATTTGGTCAAGGCTGAGTTATGTACGAAACTAAATTTTTAAAATGACATGTCAGGAATTTTCTGATTATTTAACAAAAGATTCACAGAAGGAATTACTGAGATGTTGTCAGGCTGATATAAAATACAGGGAATTTATTTTAATGGTTAACATAAGAGTTTCGTTTCTATGCCAGCATTTAAACATACAGGTCACTTCCATGGTTACAAATGAGACCAATCGATTAGAGATTTATTTTACGAGTTAACATAGGAATGATTACTTGTAAAAAAGACAACTCAAAGTTATCCTAATGTGTAGAACTGAAGAAAAGATACAACTTGTGAGTTGGACCTACGTATCTACTTTTTAGTTGCATACCTACATTCCGGTAACAAAATTAAGGTTTCTTATTAGCAAGTACCTAATTTAAATTGGTATGTTAACTCGTAAAATAAACGCTCTAATTTATTGGTGTCATTTGTAACCATGGAAGTGACCTGTATGATTAAATGCTGGCCTGGAAACCAAACTGCTATGTTAACCATTAAAATAAATTCACTGTATAGTTTCAAATTTAAATAAACATTCCAGTTCCGCAGTTTCTGTTTTTTTTCTCTATTTTATAAAAAATGTTAATTACCATAACCATTTTGGCTGATTATTATATGTTTTAAAGTGTCCCTATATTATTTTCTTAAAGAAAACTACGTTTGTTTTTATTTATACAGTGTTCCTATTTTTATTATTTCTGGTATTAGTATTAATTTCTATTTCGTTGATTTGTATTTTTGTTTCTACATTTTATAAAAAAACGTTAGTTACCATAACCATTTTGGCTGATTATTATATTTTTTATATTGTTCCTATATTATTTTCTAAAAGGAAAACTATGTTTTTATCTATATAGTATTCCTATTTTTATTTCTAGTATTAGTTAGTATTAATTTCTGTTTCGTCGATTTGTATTTTTGTTTTTACATTACAGTACTTATATATCCATTAATAGAAATGAATAAAACATGGTTTTTATTTGCTCGCTTAATGTTTTCTATATACATTCTATATTTCTTATTGAAGAAAAGTTTCTTTTATTTTTAGTTAGTAGGTATATGATGATTATACCACTCTCTCTCTAACATCAACCAATGAAAATCGGCAAAATGCATAGTTACGCATGTATTAACTTAATGCACAGTCGTGTTCATTAAAGCATTTGTGCTTTGTGAATTTAAATTAACTACACCAAGTTCAAAATGTGTTGCATATACAAATATTTTGAGAGTATATATCTAGGTTTACCTAGTTAATGATACAGTGTGGGCCTTTGTTGAGTAATAACACAACCAGTAATAAACTTACAACTACCCGTGTACAACACATTTTTGAACACAATTGTACATAGCAACTGACAATCACATACCTTCCTGATTAATAGGTGATAATCACACTTCTTCACAAACATCACGTTATCTGCTCTCAGTACAATTGTCATAACAACCACATTAATTGTACTTTTAATATTTAAACTACACTATTCAAACGCTGTTTATTGACTCGTGATATAATCTAGCCCAATGCAACTCGTGTCAAATCATTTCTGTTTCCACTCGATATATTGTTTTAGGCAATCACGCGAGTCCGAAGAATAGTGTACATCAACTTAGCCCGTTAACTCCCAAATTAATTTTTTGTTGGAAAATTTTTGTAAAAACTGATTATGTTGTTCTTTGGAACCACCTGAAGGCAATAGCATTGATAAAAATTAAAATAGTAATCTAGTTTTTTCAAAAAGTGCTGTCCTATAAATAGGACGCTGGGAGGATGTGTGCATATTTGTGTTAATAAAAATAAAATTCGAAAATTGGGAAAACGCCATATTTCTCAAAAACTAACAAAACAAAAGTAATTATAATTGTCACAGTAAGAATAAAAAGCATTGGCAAGCAAAAATAGAACATTTAAAAAAGATTATAGAAACTGAAAAAAAAATTCTTTTAGTTTTTTGAAGATATTTTGGAAAAAGCACTGCACAATGTAACGGCACACATGCTGCAAAATGTCTTAGGCTTGCTAGAGGAATTTGGATATTGCCAATGTCGTTGCTTTCAACATTTTCCAGAAAATGGCCTTTTTCATCGTACCAAACTTCATCAGAAACCGTAGGTATGGATGTCGAAGGAAATAACGCTAAGCGGTAGACCTTTTGGAATTCGTGTTCAAGTTTTAGGTATTTCACTGCAAGAGGTTTTCTGAAATCTTTTATAAAAATTGATCTTTTGCCATGAGTATTTTAGTATAAAAGAAATGCATTTACGACAGCCATATCAATAATGTGGGTCACTAAGCACCAATACCACTTTTTTCCTCTCACCCAAAACCATGTTTTCTAAAAGTCAACCATGTTGAGCATAACCCTCATATATAAGTTATAATTATAGATCAGCCTTGGCCGAAGAACGGCACCTTGTTCTTTTTTTACCCATCGAGAGCAGACGCTAATGGTTCAATTATTGCATCAAAGTTTTTTGCTAATGTCACATATTTAGTGTTGTTCCACTTTGCCGGGAATATATTTTTACTCATTATTACCACCTTACAATCAAATCTGAAAAGAAAATTCGCATATACGATGGTCAAAATAGTAAAAATATTCACTGTAACGCCCAGCGTCATATTTATAGGACAGCAAGATTTACATATTCGTAGACAAAAATTTAATAAACAATAAACTAAATTTGTATTTGTCATAAGAAACTTGATCTTACAGCATTCTAAAAAAACAAAAAATATTTAGTTATGTGGTGTGGTTTACACGAAATCACTAAGACAAACTTATGGTGTGACGAATAAAAAATACACAATATAGTCACATCGACAGGCGGGACTCAACAACTGATTCTTGAAAACTAAGTAGGGCTCGATAAACCCTTGCACATCTACTTTTAGCCGGTACATACCCGGAAGTGACCGTAAAAAAATCCTACTCACACTGTCCTCTAAATAGGACGCAGGGCGTTAACGGGTTAGGTAACGACACAAACACCGACTAAAAAAGAAATAAAATCCGCACTCTCTTACTCAAAAATGGGACACGATTCTGCACGACATCTTTACTTACTGACAAGTACTACATCCTAGCACGATACCAAACTTTACAGGTCACTGTAAAGTTGTAGCTAGACTATTCGAAATGTAGCTGGCAATTTAAAGTCAAATTTGTTTAGTATAAGGTGATCAACAACATTTCACCTCTAGAGTGCCATGGCTCCATTTAAATTATATGGAGCCACAGCACTCTAGACATGACAGTTTAATGATCACACTATGTTCCCACAATTCAAATTGTTTATCAAATATTTTCATTATTAACAGCATGGAAGGAATATTGTAGCTGTTTGCCCGTTGCGTCTTTTCACAATTCCGAAAAATTCGTCCGACAATGTAACTACTTAAAGTAGGTACGTCGTTCGACATTTCATAATTTTCCGTTTCCGATCCCTTGAAGCCAAATATTATGAATATTTCTTTCGGTCGGAATCGAATACCGTGCAGCGTCAACATTATCACCTTTCAATACACAACACGTTTTTTTTCTGTGTGCCACTCATTTTTTACTAATTTTATTAAGTATGGAAGCAGTTCATACAATAACCTATCCAAATCTGAGATGGAGTCCAACAAGGACAACTATGTGCTGAATTGCAGAATCGGGGAAATACCGCAGAGTTGTGCCTAAAGTAAAAGATTTATATCCTCATTTTTTACATTCACCGGGACCGGGAATCCAACGCTCGAGCTAGGTCAGTAGCCAGACTGCTTAACCACTGAGCTACCGGGCCCGTCAAACAGCTTATTATTTTACAAATTTTGATCCATCCACTTATTTACTTAACATTTTATTTTTCAATCTTACTACTAGATTTCTTTGACATAATTATTTTAAACAAATATTTTTAATAAAAAAAATTTTTTTTGGAAAAATGGTATTTTTAATGCAACTTAAAGTACATAAACTCCGATTGAGTGTGAAACAGAACATCTAACAAATGGACAAATGGACTTTGGTAACATTTTCGCACATATGCCGAACAATTTTACCAATGACCCGTCATTGTTGGATAGTTGGAATATGCGTGAGACTTCACAAAACTCCACAGCCAAAATTCGAATGGTCGAGATCATACGATCTTTGTGACCAAACTTCCCATTTTAAAAATAAGCTTTTTAAAATTTCGTTTAAAAAGGTAGGCTTTTTTAAATAAATTCAGTGTGTGAAGTGCCCCTTTTTTCATTCAGTGAAAATAGGTGACACTTTGCTTTTAATTTAGGAATGCACTATTTTAAATATACGTTTCCTTAGTTACCAGAACTGACCAATGGCACTTGACTAAAATGCAGGCAAATAAAATTCTATACAAAATAGGGTAGGATTTGAATTTTTAATGAAATTTTAAAAAAACTTATAGACAAGTCGTGTTAGCGTGCTTAATTTTCACGCGTGTGGCTGCACCTCTTTTAATAACCCTCCACACTTGTGAAAAAAAGTGGCACTTCTAACACTTGTGGTCTAAATAATTATTAATAGTTAAAATGCGCTGTTCATTCGTATAACACTCCATTTCTGATAATGGGGTTATGTCTATGACATTTTGATCGCAACATACTTTATTAAACGAAAATAACATGAAATTCAATTGTTGCGCTCTGAAATACGTTTTTAGACGTTTGTATTAGATACATAGGCAAATGCCAAGTCGATATCTTATCTGGTCTAAGAGATATTGAGGAATTCGTGAAACACAGTTTACCCCTTTTCACCCCCTTAAACCCACAGCAAAAAAATCAATAATTTTAACCCCTACCCTTTTCATTTAACTCTTGTTACCATTTTAGGGGTGAAATTTAAAAAACCCTTTAACCCCTTTCTAAAAGTTTAAAATACATCTATATGACAAAAAAGATGCTCTAACTCGACAAACACAGGAGATACAAGGGGTTCTATAATTCACCCCGAATGCAGATTTGCATATTTAGGGGTTGATTAGGGCAAAATCCTGAAATACGTTTTTAGACATTTGTATTAGATACATAGACAAACGCCAAGTCGATATTGTATCTGGTCTAAGAGATATGGAGGAATTCGTGAAAACATAGTTTACCCCTTTTCACCCCCTTAGCGGTAAAATTTCAAAACAATTCTTTCCACCAATTTTATCCTGAAATAAACCCACAGCAAAAAAATTTATAATTTTAACCCCTACCCTTTTCATTTAACTCTTGTTACCATTTTAGGGGTGAAATTTAAAAAACCCTTTAACCCCTTTCTAAAAAGTTTAAAAATACATCGACATGTCAAAAAAGAATGCTCTAACTCGACAAACACAGGAGATACAACGGCTTCTATAATTCACCCCGAATGCATATTTGCACCTTTAAGGGTTGATTAGGGAAAAATCCTGAAGTATGTTTTTAGACATTTGTATTGCATACCTATGCAAGAAAATGTCAAGTCGATATCTTATCAGGTCTAAGAGATATTAAGGAATTGGTGAAAACATAGTTTACCCCTTTTCACCCCCTTAAGGCTGGAATTTCAAAAAATCCCTTTTAACCCATTTTATTCTGAAATGGACCCACATCGAAAAATACTAAAAATCTTAACTCCCTACCATTTTCCAATTTTTCCTTTTTCGCCCCTCTAGGGTGAAATTTCAAAAAATCCTTAAACCCCTTTCTAAATATTGTAAAAATACATCTATATGCCAAAAACGAATGCTATAACTCAACAAACACGGGACATATAAAGGGTTTTTTTAATTCACCCCTTTAGGGGTTGATAACTCCAGCTAAAATATTTGACAGAAGTGTTTGTTTGTTTATTGACTTAATTTTAGTTTAAAATGTAGCTAGCCATGATTACGTTCTGTCTTTGTCCTGTTACTCATTTTGTTTATGTTTTCCTTGTCGCACTCATTAAATTCCTATGTTCAAAACGGATTTCGGACAACCTGTATATATAGATTAATCAAACTTTGCATGTATTCAAGGCGGTCTACATTGTTCCAATCCATGACACTGGCTCTGTTGCCAAATTGTGTGCTAGGCCATTCCAAGACACTCTGTTTGAAATATATTTGACATTAAAAACTATTTTGACAACGCAGTCCATATAAGTTACAAAAATGCCTTTGAAGTGTTGCGTACCAAGCTGCAATTAAACATGTGCTTCATCAGTTGCTCCATATGTTAGTGTATTCAAGTTTCGGCTTGAATCTAATTTAGCGACCAACTCCAATCGACATGTGCTAGACACCATTCGACGCGTTTCGTCGAGCTGATCAATATTGCTGCAGGGGACATTCGGGGCAGACCAACGGTTACTAAGGTACAGCACTGTAAAGATTAAAATGTCCCACACTAAGGGCCGGTTGCAGAAAGCAATGTTAAGTCTCGTGTTAGCTAACATCGCGTCAAAGTGAACAAAATCGCATCAAATTTTGTTTACTAATGTATTAGTTACCATAAAGATTTGAGATTTGATGCGATTTTGTTCACTTTGACGCGATGTTAGCTAACACGAGACTTAACATTGCTTTCTGCAACCGGCCCTAAGTCTATGGCGCGTTCGCTTTAAAATGTCTTTATGTTAAATCATGTGTGTTGGGTTGGGTAGGGTTGGGTTGGGTTGGGTCGGGTTTGGGTTGGGTTGGGTCGGGTTGGGTTGGTTTGGGTTAGGTTGGGTGAGGTTAGGTTAGGTTAGGTTACGTTAGGTTAGGTTACGTTAGGTTAGTTTAGGTAAGTTTATGTTAGGTTAGGTTAGGTAAGGTTAGGTTAGGTTAGGTCAGGTTAGGTTAGGTTAGGTTATGTTTGGTAAGGTTGGGTTAGGTTAGGTTAGTTAAGTTAAAGTTACGTTAGGTTACGTTAGGTTAGGTTAGGTTAGGTAAGGTTAGGTTAGGTTAGGTTAAGTTAGGTAAGATTAGGTTAGGTTAGGTAAGGTTAGTTAAGTTTACGTTAGGTTAGGTTGGGTTAGGTTAATTTAGGTAAGGTTGGTGTCAAGGGGGCCCCATGAGGAACAGTCCACCTTGGAGGAAGCCTCATGGGTAGACCGCAGGGCCCTGACAACTTGCACTTGTGCAGACTGATTCAGGGTCAAGACCATAGTCCGCGAGCGAAGAGCCGCAACCTACTCGAGGTGACACTGTTTACAAACTAAAGACTACGGATCTAGAGGAGCTATACCTCGATATAAAACCGCCGCCAACAAACAACAATCCGGCACGAGGCTTATCCGGATACCAGCCCTCGGGTGAGGACCGGTTAATACTCTAGCCGGCAATGCCGTGGCATAGTCGCCGCGCGAGTATGTCGGAAACGGGCCAAGGCCACGACCGGATGCAACCCGGGACGCCAACGCCGACCTGTGGGCATGCGTTGATACCCGGACGGATTTTGATGACGACCACTGCTTGAAACGGACAATCTACCGGGCGAGACGCCTGAAGATATGCGACCCAGAGGGCTCCCCCGGTGACCGAACCTCCTGAAGCGTGCCCATGTCTCCGTAAACCCGGACTCCGACGTGGGATGGTAGAAGATAGCCACCCCGAAGCTTGGAGGGGCGGAAGCTGGCTGTTGTCACTGGGAGACATTTCGGAAGACGATGGACGCTTGGCTGTGAGGGTATTATAGGCCGTTCTGCACAAACGTGCATAGAAAATAGTAAATAAATTGCATTAGAGCGCTTTCCGTAGTGTGCAGAAGGTGCAGGGCTGGCTACCCTAAACAAAACAAATATTGAAAGGTTAAACAGAAATCAAGCGGAAATGAATAAAGAAAGGCATAGCAGTACACCAATCTGTTCTCCCAAAACAGATGGAAGCAGAAGATTCTCAATAGTGACGTCTCCGTCACGGTCTTTGGGATCCCCACTACCAATTCCAACGAGATGTAACGTAAGCTGTCTTGACCTTACGTGGGACGAAGAAAAAGGACGGTCAGTAAAGAGAAAGAGGGAGGTCGTTACTGCTGAAGAAAAAGAAGTCTGCGAAAGAAAAAGGATACTGGCAAACAAAACACGAAAAGTAATAAAAGAAGTAGATGTAGAAGTGGGGAAGCTATTCCGCGCATGCAGGGAGAATATAAATACCAAAAAGGAGATTAAGGAGCAATCGAGCAGACTGAAGAGTCTTCTCTACCAACTCATGACGACCGAAATCCAAGAGCTCTTGCAGACTCTAGGTAACCATATCCAAGATGAGGGAAGAACAGAAGAAAGGATGTTAATAGAAATACAAACGGACAGAATAAGCGACACAGTCTCAACACAGACTGAACCTACAGTCAAAATTAGTAGGGAAGCCCAGTCCCAAGGTATGGACACAAGAGAGGCAGGTACACAGACAATAAATTACACAAAAAGCACTAAAGCAATAGACGCTAAAAAAGAAATAGAGACTAAAGAAATTGGTACACAAACAAATAGTAACACACAAACCCTAATGGAAATGCCAGAAATAACAGAAGACACAGATAAGACTGATGTAATAAGAAAGGAATGGGACGAAAACGTATATAAAGTGACAAAAATTGAGAAAGGAAATCCAAGTACATATGAAGAGGGTAGAAGTAGAATATACCTGATGGACACGGCGAAAGAAAATGAAATAGAAAATTTAATAATAAAAAAACTTAGAGAACAAAAACCGATAGTTGATAGTATACTTGAAAAGGGACAAGTTGGACCGGGTAAGGTGATATATACTGTAGATAGAACTATAATAAGAAGCGGAGAAATGGAAAATATAGACAAGGAGAATGAAAGGGAAACCTTTACCTTCCTTGTAGGTAGTCAAGTAGAAGACGTTGATACAGATCCTAAAAATATGAAGAAAATGATGGAAACTCTAGAAAACCTCCGGGTAGTTATGAGTAAAGAAAAAATTAAAGAAGCGGTGGTAGCGACTACGACTACAATAGAAATATGCCTATTAAGAAAAATGATAGAAGTGGTATTCTGCAAAGACGAGCTAGAAATAACTATACTGGTAACCGGGAAAAAATATAGAGAGGAAGTTGAAGGAGAGGAAGCCTGCCAGATGCAAAGGAGCAGAAGTAAAAGAAATGAGGGGCAAGTTATAGAAATTCGATCTAACGAAAAGGAGAGATACAGCTATGCCTCGATAATGAAAATAATGAAGGAAAAGGTCCAGGTCGAAGATATAGGAATCGATATCAGTAAGGTAACTAAAACAAGAGGGGGTAACGTTAGAATCACGTTTAAAGCAAAGAAAGAAGGGGCGATGGAAGAATTCAAAGAGAAGACCATGAAGGAGCTGGGAAAGGAAGGAACGATGACTAAAAATGGAAGGAGTAATCAAATAATCATTATCCGGGATATTGATATGATAACAACCAAGGAAGAAATTAGAGAGGCCCTGTGTAAAAGCCTACAAATAACGACTGAAGATATAAAAGTGCATACCCTAAAAGAGAATCTAAAGGGAGGGGAACAAGTGGCTACAGTTGAGGTAGCAAAGGAGTTTGCAAAGATGCTACTACAGAAACAGAAGGTTAAGATTGGTTGGACTAGATGTGGAGTGTACGAGCTACTACATCCAACTAGGTCCTATAGATGTCATAAACACGGACACATAGGAAAGGACTGCACTCAAGACGTGAATGAGATGAGAGATAAGTGTCTAAACTGCGGACAGAAGGGGCATAAAAGAAGTGACTGCAAAAATGAGCCCTTTTGTATTGAGTGTCAACAGGGGGGGCATGCATCGGCTATCATGAAGTGTCCGAACTACAGAGATGCAGTAAGACAAATGAAAGAAAGGAAACAGCAAGGAGGGTACAACTCAGGAAATAGAGGGGCCCACAGAAAAAAATCACAGATAGAAAGAAGCGAGAATATGGACCTCCAAAATGATATTGCTACAAATTAATCTAAATAGAAGGCCTGCACACCATCTTATGCAAAAGGCAGTGCAGGAGTATAAAATAGACGTGGTACTAGTAAGTGAACCAAACATTAACATAATTAAAAATGGACCATGGTTTAGAAACAAATATGATGAGGTGGCTATCAGAGTATACGGGAGTGAAGTGAAAGTGAGGGAGTCAGGAAGTGAAGCGGGATTTGTATGGATTAAAACAAAAGAATATATAATATACTCTTGCTATTATTCCCCAAATGTAGATATAGGTACCTACGAGAATAACATAGAAAAACTGAAGGAAAGTATGAGGAATCAAGGAAGAGGACATAAAGTAATCGTTGGCGGCGATTTTAATGCAAAATCGTACGCGTGGGGATCCACTGAATATGATAGAAGAGGAAACTTAATAACAGAATGGCTGGCCGAGGATAATCTGCAAGTCCTAAATAATGGAAATAAACCTAAATTTATAAGGGGAAATAGCATGTCAAGAATAGATACCACGTTCTGCACGGAAAATATGTTTCGTAATGTAATAGCATGGGAGGTACTAGAAGATGAAAACATGAGCGACCATCAGTATATTAGGTATGAAGTTACAAACGATATAAGCATAACAGGAGATCAAAGAAACATGCACACGAAGAGGAGAGGATGGAAAATTGAAGAAGGAAAGATGCGGGACTTTGAGAGGGAAGTAGAAAAACAAATAAGAGACTACGATAAAAAAGGAAATAGTGACGACATTGCGGGAGACTGCACTAAATTAATATCAAATGCCTATGAAAAGGTATTCAAGAAGAAGATGACGATGAATAAAAGTAGACGACAGTTGTACTGGTGGAACGATAATATAGCCGAATTGAGAAGAGCATGTAACAGAAGCAAGAGAGCCTTGGTGAGATGCAACGGCAGAAGAACCTCTACTCAGCAGGAAAAAAGTCAACTGCATGATGAATATGCAGGAAGGCGCAAAGAATTGAGGAAGTACATTAAGAAAGCTCAGGAAGAAGCGTGGAGGAAAGTATGTGAGGAGGTCAACAATAACCCATGGGGAGAAGGATATAGAATAGTTGCAAGAAAGTTCAGGTATGCTCCTAAAATTGAACTGGATGAGGATCAAAGAATGGAACAGGCCAGGAAATTATTCCCGGAAGATAGGGAATACGACTGGGAGGAGATAATATCTGACATAGAAGGAAATGAGCCTGAGGAGTTTACAGAAGAAGAACTGTTGCTAGCAGTCTCAAAAACCAAAAATAAGAAGGCGCCGGGGCCAGACGGAATCCCCCCCGAAGTAATCAAAGCGATAACACTAAAACATCCTGCATACTGCGTACGTATCTTCAATAAATTATTAAGCATGAGGGCTTTCCCAGATCTATGGAAAATGGCAAGTCTGGTGCTTATAGAAAAACCCAAAAAGAAAGAGGAAGAAGGTCAGGCATATAGACCCATATGCCTACTAAATACAATGGCTAAGCTATACGAGAGATTACTTGCCAACAGAATAGTGAATGAATTAGAAAGCAAAGAAGACCTTTCAGACAAAAATATGGCTTTAGAAAGGGTAGAAGCACCGTGAACGCTATGAAGACCATAATGAGAATGGCGGCGAACGTAAACACGGGAAACTACAAGAATAGAGAGCTACTAGTGATGATAGCCATTGACGTGGAAAATGCTTTTAATACAGCACCTTGGAATGGTATAATGCGGGAAATGAAGGCAAAAAATATCAGTAAGTACCTAATAGAAATTGTAGGATGCTATTTAAAAAACAGGTGGCTGGAAGTCACAGAAGGTACAAAGATGAAGGTAACAAGAGGGGTACCCCAGGGGTCAATACTGGGGCCCCTCTTGTGGAATATCTATTATGATGGCTTACTAAAGATGCAGATGCCAGAGGGCGTAACCGCAATAGGATACGCTGATGACGTAGTGTTGCTTGTAAGAGGAAGAGATGAGGAAACAATGAAAAGTAGAGCCAGGAGAGCACTAAAAAAGGTAGATGATTGGATGAGGGAAAGGCGGCTTAAGATGGCACCGCAAAAAACGGAAATGGTGCTGTTAGTGGCAAGAAAGAAAATTAAATAAATAGAAATTAATATCAACGATGCAAGTATTAAATCAACAGAAGCCCTAAAGTACCTGGGAGTAATGTTCAATAGAAACATGACAATGACTGAGCATGTCATACACACTACAAAAAAGGCAGAAGCAGTGGTACAGCAGCTGTCAAGAATAATGCCCAGAATTGGAGGAGCGAAGAGTAGTAAGAGAAGAGTGATTGCGACCGTGGTATACTCCATTGTCTTGTATGCGGCACCAATTTGGAGGAACGCCATAGAGTATAAGAAATATAGGCAAATGCTAGAAAGGATACAGCGTAGGCTGATGATCGCAATTGGAGGAGCATACCGAACGACATCCACGGAAGCGTTACAGGCGATTACGGAACAACTCCGCTGGACCTGATGGTGGAAGAAAGATTAAAAACATACGAAAGGACGAATGGAATTGGGAAGACGGAAATTAAGGAGGAGATAATAAGTAAGTGGCAGACCAGATGGAGTGCACTGGAAGGAAAGGTAGAGTGGACTAGGAAGTTAATACCAGATATAAGCAAATGGGTCAAGAGGAAACACGGGGATATGGAATACCACATGGCGCAAGTGTTTACAGGGCATGGATGTTTCAACCAATACCTGAGGCGTATTGGGAAAGCAGAGAACGAAGAATGCTGGTATTGTGCAGAAAGAGATACAGCCGAACACACCATGTTTAGACGCATCCGATGGGAAAGAGAAAGAAATATGGTGGAAAGGACAATTGGGGAAAATATTACAAAGGAAAATCTAACAAATATAATGGTAAGAAGTGAAGAGGCATGGGAGAACATACATAAATTTATAAAGAAAATAATGTTGAGAAAAGAAGAGGATGAAAGGGTAAGAAAAGCTGAGGAAACTTAAATGCCGGACAAAAAACAATGGGAACTAAAGAGTGATCTTGAAGTAATGCCACAGCAGTCCCGAGGTCACCCTTGCTCATCCATGGAGGGGTTTTAGTGGGTAGAAATCCCACAGTCCCCCCGCGGAATAGAAGATCTTCCCGCGGGGACCCTAAGAAGGTGTCCCTCCAAACAAAAACAAAAAAAGTTTAGGTAAGGTTATGTTAGGTTAAGTTTGGTAAGGTTAGGTTAGGTTAGGTTAGTTAAGGTTACGTTAGGTTAGGTTTGGTAAGGTTAGGTTAGGTTAGGTTAGTTAAGGTTATGTTAGGTTAGTTTAGGTAAGGTAATGTTAGGTTAGGTTAGGTAAAGTAAGGTTAGGTTAGGTTAGGTTAGGTTTGGTAAGGTTAGGTTAGATTAGGTTAGTTAAGGTTAGGTTAGGTTAGGTTAGGTAAGGTTAAGTAAAGTTAGGTTAGGTTAGGTAAGGTTAGGTTAGGATAGGTTAGGTTAGGTAAGGTTAGGTTCGGTGGCGCGCAGTGTGACTTTTTAATAGCTTTCGGTGAGGTACGCTGCGCGGCGCTCCGCCGAAGGCCCCAGAGGGTTTTCCACGAAGAAAACTTCTTTTACACTTCGCAATTAATTTTCAGTCGGATGGTCCCTTATTTTCGTATATATTTTGCTTATAGCTGGGGGCGTTTTTCAAAAACTTTATAGTGCTGTATCTCAGTAACCATTGGTTTAGGTTAGGTTAGGTTAGGATAGGTAATGTTAGGTTAGGTTAGGTAAGGTAAGGTAAGGTTAGGTTAGGTAAGGTAAGGTAAGATTAGGTTAGGTTATGTTAGATTAGATTAGGTTAGGTTAGCATAGGTTAGGTTAGGATAGGTTAGGTTAGGATAGGTTAGGTTAGGTTAGGTTAGGTTAGGATAGGTTTGGTTAGATTAGGTAAGGTTGGAGAAGCACCCGAGACGCCGCGCAGTGGGCTGTAACTGCATTAAGGCGGACTTACGATTTTTTTCTAAAAAATTGCATTTTTGAGTATACCAATAGACAGAACTTATTGATTATAATGAAACTTGTAACTTGTCATTTTCCGCTAAAATTAGTTTTTATATGAAAAAAAATGCATTGTCTTTTTTTTGTATGGAACGAAACAAAAAATGTCGTATTTCAGCCAATTGCTAGCCGATCTCGGCTTGGGACGTACTAGGCCTTATTCTATGACTGTTTTCCGATAGCTTTCGGTAAAAAACGGGCACACAGAGGTGCGATTCTGACGGATATACAGTGTGTCCCCGGATAGGTGAAACGACTCTTGTAAAAGGTAAAAAATTCTCGATTTAAATTTTTATTTTTTGGGATTCAGTGCTGCTTGGTTAAAGGCGAATTTCTAACATTATTTCAGTTTTGAAAAATCAAGTATGCCTTGGAAATGCTTAAAAATCCTATTTTTCAAAACACCTATTTTTATGTAAGGTAAAGTACCTTTTATGTGGCAAATACGACAAAAAGTTATTAAGAAAACTTGTTTAGAATCAACATCTCGGCCTCTATACCAAATTTTAAATTCCTTAGCCAACTTTGATCTCTCACAATTTCTTTTAATGTTTAGGTCCCAAATCAAAGAATTTTAGTTTTAACAAAGATTTTCATTAGAAAAACAAATACTTTTAACAAAGTTTTTTACTTCATAGTAAAAAAACTTTGTTAAAAATAAAATTCTTTGATTTGGGAAATACCTACGAGTATAAAAAGAAATGTGAGAGATCAAAGTTGGCCGAGGATTTTGAAATTTCGTATAGGGGCCTAGATGTTGATTCTAAACAACTTTTCTTAATTACTTTTTGTCGTATTTGCCACATAAAAGGCACTTTACTTTAGAGAAAAATAGGATTTTTAAGCATTTCCAAGGCATACTTGATTTTTCAAAACTGAAATAATGTTAGAAATTCGCCTTTAACCAAGCAGCGCTGAACCCCAAAAAATGAAAATTTAAATCAAGATTTTTTTACCTTTCACAGGGGTCGTTTCACCTATCCGGGGACATACTGTATATCCGTCAGAATCGCACCTCTGTGTGCGCGTGTTTTACCGAAAGCTATCGGAAAACAGTCATAGAATAAAGCCTAGTACATCCCAAACCGAGATCGGGTAGCAATTGGCTAAAATACGACATTTTTTGTTTCGTTCCATACAAAAAAAAAAGAAAATGCATTTTTTTCATATAAAAACTAATTTTAGCGGAAAATGACAAGTTACAAGTTTCATTATAATCAATAAGTTCTGTCGATTGGTATACTCAAAAATGCAATTTTTTAAAAAAAATCGTAAGTCCGCCTTTATGCAGTTACAGCCCACTGTGCGCCGTTGGGGTCGGACGCGTTCGCGGAGCCTGCTTCTCAGAGAAAGTGTGGTTAAAACCGACGCGAGGGGCTGGTCCCACTAGCGCTCCGCTGAATGGGGGGCCTGCCTTGAAGGGGCCCAGAACTAAAGTGTTGAGTGCCTCCAATCTTCCAAACTGAAGGTAAGATGGCTGCTGTGTGCTACTGTGCGGGAGATGCATGCGTGCGATAACGGGGAAAAAATGCGGGGGGATGCCTGGCATCACCCTCAGGGCAAATTTGTTGATAACATCTTTAAACAACCCCGCTTTAAGGGCTAAATGCCCTCTTAACGCAAACTAGAGAAATAGGAGAACAGAAAGACAAATCGGTTGTAGAATTGTGTTCTTGCAACTGACAACCAATTCGATCAACCAAAATGATTCCTACTGCGCTGGAGATGCACGTGATAACGGGGAAAATGGAGCGGGGTGATGCCTGGCATTACCCCCAAGGCAAATTTGTTAACAACATCATCAAACAACCCCGTTGTCCTAATAATACGAAAAGAAAATAGCGCATGAATATGTACTGCTCACTCCCTACCTACTATTCCCCCCTCACCTTTTTTTAACTTTTGGTTAAAGGTGGGGTGGAACTAAGAGCCACCTAAACACCCCACCAAAACCGCGATATCCCCTCCCTTCACGGAGAAACACGCTATAACTCCGAAACCCGTGGGCCGATTTGGACGGGAGAGGTGCCAAAAGACTCTGTGGCGAAGGGGCTTCCTAGCCCCACCAATGACAACCCCCACTCCCACCATTTTCAACAACCCGAAATAATCTCGGAACCTGCGGACCGCCGTCGACGGGAGTGGTGTGGAAAAACTTGTCGGGCCAAGGGCTTTATGGAGGGGTGTGAGCGGGCCCATCAATCCGGCGCGGGGTCTAACCGGAAACCAGCCCATTAGGGTGAGGACCGGTGGATACCCGAGCTGGCAACGCCGGGAGCAGCCACGACGGGAGTCCACCGGAGACGGGCCTCGGCCACGACCGGAGGCTACCCGGGACGGCAACGCAGAAGGAACTTTCTCGATTAACCGATGACGACTTGGCTTTGGATATGGATATTCTACCGGACGAGATGACAGAAGAGGGACGAGCTGGCAGGCCCCTCGGCGACCAAGACTCCTGGCGTACCCACGTCGCCGTAAACCCGGATAACGGCGTGGGGAGCGTAGGGACTAGCCACCCGACGCCAGGAGAGGAGGGAGCCGAGAGTAACCACTGGCGAGAAACTCAGAAAGCTACGGACGACCGGCCCCGCACCAGCGCGGACCCTGCTGCGGGGGTACAAACAGGCCGTTCCGCATGAACGTGCACTTAAATAGGATAAACACGAATATAGGGTCTCGATCTCACAAGTTTTGAGAGGAACCCAGGGGATGGCTACCCCTTACAAGTATTAAAAACGCAACGACAAAAAATGGAAGACAGTGACGAAGCTGAAAGGATGAGAGAGGCCATGGAAGATGAACTCCTTGAACAACACAGGCGAAGGGCAAGCCTGACTAGATCCCCTCCGGGCGAGAAGGGAAAGGAGTCTACAAGAGCTTACACCAGAAGTATCTCTGTCGGGGAAGCTTCGGAACAGGATCCAATGGAAGTCTCGGAAGTATTGACGGCCCATAGCGACAGTACACCTGAGGAAGCAGAAAGGAGGTATAAAAGGAAAAGACTAAATAAAAATAAAAGCAAACAAGAAAACAAGGGCATCGAGAGGGCAGATGTGTCTATGAATACGATGTGGCTCGAGAAACTCGTGTATAAATATAGCACAGGCTTTTGGGACCGTCGTTCAAACAGTGCAACGGATGGTACAGCAGGTGGACAATCTGGAGAAATTAATACAGCGCAGCGGCATACCAATACCAAAATTGAAATAAAAGAAGCTGGACAAGGGCTAGCGAGCAGTGCCCGAAAAATAAATTCCGTCTCTCCTAGCAAGCTTTTCGAGGAGGTGAAGAAGGAGATGGAATATCTTAAATGCGCAGAAAGATATACTCCAGAAAAAGCCGACGTGAACACTCAAACTGTAAGCCGACAGGACCAGGAGAAACTGCTCACAAAGGAAAATGTCGAGAATGCCCGAGATGAGATTTTAAATGTAAGGGAATTGGAGAGTATATTAAGACTCAACTGGCCTCAGGAGGTATATAAGAGAAACAAAATAGAAGAGGATACAGAGATGCAAGGGGAAGGAGACCTCCTGCTAATAATAAAAGCAAAAGAAGATATCGAAAAGCCCGAAATAAAAGCAATATTGGCCGGACATCCACAAATGGAAGTAGCAATACGAGATGGCCAAGTGACTTCTGGAAAACCGGCTTGTAGCATAGCAAGCAGCGATCTCATTCTAGACACCGAGGAAACAAGGAAAGAGCAGAAGAAGTACATATATGTTGTGCTTACGGACATCGGGACGGCAACAGAGGAACAAATAGCTAACCTGGTAGAATCACTGCAAAAGGTGAAAGAAATAATGACGGGAAAAGGAATACGGGATACCACATGTGTAGCTGCGAGACAGTCACAACAAGGACACCTGCGAAAAATAATTGAGTATGTGTACAGACGGGAGAATATAACGATAACAATGCGAATGGAACCAAAAGTGGAAGGAGTGGAAAAGACAAAACGTAACAACACAGAAACTATAACACTGAGGCCGGCTCATGGGATCACTTATGCGGACATGATAAAGACCATGAAAACCAAGGTCGACACAAAAGACATAAACGTGAACAGCATAAGCAAAACCAGTAATGGAAGAGCATTGATAAAAATAAAGGGTAAAGCCGGCAGCAATATAAAGGCCTTCAAAGACGCATTAAAGAGCACATTAGAAAACATGGCTGATGTAGAAAGCGTGAGCATGCAGACATGCATGCTGATGGATGTGGATGAAACCACAACGGAACAAGAGGTAAAGGGAGTGGTAGTAAAAGAAACTGGTGAAACCCTTGAAAAGAACATTACCATCAGGATAGCAGACAAAGTAAGTAATAGGGGGCTGAAATTAGCATTCGTAACAGCAGACCGTGAAATAATAAAAAGGCTTATAAAAAAGCAAAAAATAGAAGGCTGGCATAGGTAGAGGACAAGAGAGCTTGTTGCGCCGCAAAAATGTTTTAAATGCCATAGAGTGGGACACCTGGCTATGGACTGCAAGGAAGGAAAAGAAGGGAGCGAACTGTGCCACGACTGTGGAGAAATAGGGCACAAAATCGGCGTTTGCAAAAACATAGCGTTCTGCTATCTATGCAAAGAGCCCGGGCACAACACCGAATCGACAAAATGCCCGGTCTACTCGAAGCTTATACAACAGGAGAGGGCGACGGGAGAGCGGCCAACCCAAAATGTATAAAATCCTTCAAACGAATCTAGGGCGGGCGAGGGCAGCTCAAGACGTTGCTTACGCAACGGCCCTCGAAAACAAAATAGATATCGTTATTATATCGGAACCGAACGCAAATATTTCAAAGAAATTCGGCTATATCATGGATGAAAGCGAGGTAGTTGCAATACAGCTCATTAACAGAAACATCCAAATTAAAGGACATATAGTCAGGAGGGGATATGTCAGCATTGACTTCAATGGAGCCTTGTATGCGGCTATATATCGCCAAACATCCCAATTGATGAGTTTCGAGATAGATTAGATAGTATAATGTTACATGCAAGAAGCCTAAACAGGGACGTCATAATAGCGGGGGACTTAAACTCTAAGTCACCATTGTGGGGTTCCCCTAGTAGCGACCGCAGGGGGGAATACATGGCCGAGTGGATAAACGAATTAAATTTAACAATTCTGAACAACGGAGAACCCACCTTACAACGAGGAAACAACGTAAGTCATATAGATCTAACTGTCGCAACAGCGAAAATCGCGAAACACGTAAGCGATTGGAGGACAATAGACGGAGAACTTTTCACGCACCACCTTCATATAATCTACAATATAGCGAATGGGGAAGGAAAAAGCGCAATACAGAACCGTAAGAAGCTAACACTAAACAAGGAGGCTCTCGTGATCGAACTGCAAAAAAAACCTCGATGTACGAAACCGCAGCACCAACGACCTACAGAACGCCGTAAAGGCAAGCACGAGGTGCTATACACAAATAAAAGGTAATACCCCATACTGGTGGAACGACACCATTGCCACCAAAAAGGAAATATGTAACAGAACAAGGCGGAGGACTAAGACTCAGCATGGCAAATGGAGAGGGTGATAGGATCACTTTAGAGAGCAAAAATGAGTACAAAGAAGCAAAGACGGAATACTGGAACTCAATAAACAGGTCTAAAAAGAAACACTGGGAAAGACTGTACAGATCTAGAGGAAGATATATGGGGGGACGGCTACAGAATAGCGGTTAAAGGCTTAGGACAGGAAAAACTACCATATAACCGGCCACTGGAGCAGAAGATCGAATGGTGCCATAGGGCAAATAGAGCAAGAGATGACAAAGTACCGCCTATCACGCAGCAAGAGCTGAAGACAGCGGCCGATACTATTAAGTTAGGGAAGGCCGCAGGACCGGATAGAATCTCCCCAGAGGCGCTCAAGGTGGCAATAGACAGTTTCCCTCATGTAATACTTCAAGTATTAAATGAGATAATGGCAAACCAGAGGTTCCCAAGAATATGGAAGGAAGCGGGGGTAGTTCTGATCTGGAAGAGAAAGGACATGGATAGGGCCTCCTCTTATAGACCTATCTGTTTGCTAAGCACTGTAGAAAAGCTATACGAAAAGGTCATTAAAAATAGACTTGAGCGGGAAATAGAGGAGAAAGGTGGGCTCTCACCAGACCAGTACGGATTCCGTAAGGGACGCTCAACCATACAGGCAGTCGAAAACGTGGTTGCAAAGGTAAAACATTCGGAAAAGAGATGGGTTGTGCTGGTTGCTCTTGACATTAAGAACGCTTTTAATTCAGCTTCGTGGTGGCACATCATAAATAAACTAGACGATAAAGGGATTGCACCTTATCTGATTAATATAATAGGTAGCTACCTAAGCGACCGAGTTATAATAATAGATAATAAAGAAAAAATTGATATAAATGCAGGCGTACCACAGGGATCGGTGCTAGGACCGACGTTATGGAACATCTTATACGATAACCTGTTAAGAATTTATATAGAAACAGGAGTCAGTAGAATAGCCTTTGCAGACGATCTGGCACTACTAATTGAGGCTACAAACTTGGACGAAGTAATCCATAAGGGCAACGAGGCACTAAGATCCGTAGAAGAATGGATGAACCACCATGGACTTGAGATCGCACCGGACAAGACCAAAGCCATAGTATTAAAGGGGCCCAGCAATAGAGCTACAATAAAGTTTGATGTAAGGGGAGTAGAAGTGGGATGCGAAAAGCAACTAAAGTATCTCGGAATAGTCATGGACGACGGCATGATCTTTGGCCCGCATGGCAAGTATGTAGCCGGAAAAGCCGAAAGTAAAATAGCGGCACTTACAAGAATAATGCCAAATGCGGGAGGCCCAAGTGATTTAAAACGGAAGCTATTGTATGGAGCGGTCCAATCCGTTATCCTGTATGGAGCACCCATATGGAGTGGAGCGATGAGGATAAAGAGACACCGAAACATGCTAATAAGCATACAAAGAAGAGCTCTGCTAAGGATTGCCAGTGGATATCGGACGATCTCAGCAAGAGCCATACAGGTAATAGCTGGAATACCCCCAATCACGCTTTTGGTGGAGGAGAGGCAGCGGCTCTACAATAGGCCAGATGGCAAAACAAAAGAAGCAAAGCAGGAAGAAAGAGACCACACCCTGAGAAGTTGGCAGGAAGAATGGGAGAGGGCCGATCAAACCGGGAAGTGGACAAAAAAGCTAATCCAAAACGTGAGAGATTGGATAAACTGCAGACACAGGAAACTGGACTATTTCCTAACGCAGTTCCTCTCAGGGCACGGAACTTTCGGCGTCTACACCCATTGGATCAAGAAGACAGAGACAAGCAAATGTGTGTACTGCCAACATGAGGACACGACAGAGCACACAATATTCCAGTGCGACAGATGGCTACCTTATAGAATGGAGATGCAACTTGACATCGGGATGGAAATAAACGAAGGAAATGCTATAGACATCATGACGAATGCAAAAGAGCCTGGCAAAGCGTACACCGCTATATCAGGAAGGTTATTGCCCAGAAAGAGACAGAAGAGAGCCAGACAAGCGCAAGATAAATAGAGAAGAATGGGACTAACAGTGAATTAGATGGTGACAACAGACAGTACTCTTCGGCACTGATGTAAATTACAATGTGATGATCCCAGTGCTCTCGAGCGGAACGGGGGAGGTTTTTAGTCAGTAAGAGTCTGACACTACTCGGCAGTAAAGGCTGACGAGTGTCTTTCTGAAGATTTTCCTCCTACACAAAAAAAAAATTAGGTAAGGTTAGGTTAGGTTATTAGGTTAGGTTAGGATAGGTTAAGATAGGTTAGGTTAGGTAAGGTTAGGTAAGGTTAGGTAAGGTTAGGTTAAGTTAGGTGGCGCGCAGTGTGACTTGTTATTAGCCTTCGGTGAGGTACGCTGCGCGGCGCCCCACCGAAGGCTCCAGAGTGTTTTCCACGAAGAAAAAATTTATAAAAAAAAACTTGATAGTGCTGTATCTCAGTAACCATTGGTCTGCCCCGAATGTCCCCAGCAGCAATATTGTTCAGCTCGACGAGACGCGTCGAATGGTGTATAGCACATGTCAATCGCAGTTGGTCGCTAAACTAGAATCTTACCAATTCGGTAATGTAATGTAATGAAACGGTGGCAAGAAAATGAAAAGAAGCTTTGGATTTAGAGAACTGGCGGATTGGAAAGGCTAGTGTTGTGTGTGAAAAGCACTTTAAAAGAGCGGATATAAAGGATAATAAGTTGTAGAGAATTGTTCCGATTGCAATATCACTAGCTTCCAGGGAAGAAATTACTGTTTTAGATAAAGCAAAATTAGTAGCAATGGATAATTAGATACCTACCTACCAATCAGGAATTGTTTTTTAAATTGGATATTACGGTGAAGTGACGCACTACGATTAGGGTTTCCAAGTCCCGGGACCAAAAATGTTTTCGGGACTTACGAGCTAAATTTCAAGTCCCGGGACTAGTCCCGAAGATCCGAAAATGGTCCCGTAAGGGAAATAGTGTTCAGGTGAAATTTCCGCATGCAATTTCTAAAGAAAAACAAGTGTTTCAAGTTATATAAAGTATTTCTGTGCTGATAAAATCTGTGTTGGGGCTCGTCTATAACTTCATTGCTTTCTTCTAGTACTAAAAATGTCTGTCGCTCTTCATCTTTTGCTTTTGTTTGAACTGCAAAGTGCTTACGTAATCCTTTCGTCAAACTGCCTCTGATTATGATAATTTTATAGGAACAAACTTTACCTTTCGCCAATTGTTTATCTTCAATATATAAAATTGTTTCCATATTGACTTCAAATCGTTATTTTTTAAAATGTTGAATAAGGTAGGTTGTGAATCGGAATTCCTTCTAATTGTAACGCTTTAGCAGACAAATAACGAACACATTTACAAACCCAAAAATATAAATTATTCAGCTTCTTCGCACATAATTTTAAAAGTCTACAAATTTAGTTACTGTACTGTCACTACGTTCGCACACGACTACGCGTAAAATATACATATCTAAATCCAACAAACAAATACGTATATAAAAGATATGCAAATGTGGCTGAAACAACACACAGGTTGAATTCTAACCTACCGAAAACAATACCTCTTCTGCCTACGCAAAACGCAAAAAAATTCAGAATGTGCAAGAGGCATGAGTAATACGCCAGATGCCAGTGAATACCTGTCCTAATTCTTTGATATCGAGTATACGCACACATGTTGACATGGTCCCGGGACTTCGCCTGGGCTGGCTGTGGTCCCGGGACTCGGTTTTTGTGGTAGAATCCCGGGACTGTCCCGGGACTGGAAACCCTAACTACAATATAAATAACAACGATTTTAAAGATTTTTTTGACTAGCATGTATCTCAATGACAGAAACAGTACACTGTCAGATTGTTGATTTAACGACCAAAACTAGTAATTTTTTGTTAAAGGCATATATTATAATTCTGGCCCCATTGGTATTACAACAATAGTAGAGAT
>CALNHX010005445.1:0-72090 GCA_940337035.1 Agriotes lineatus
TTTGTTATTTTTACAAATGAAGCGAGATTCTGTTTACAATTTTACATTGTGCCGATGGTCGAAATCAAATTTTGAGAAGAGTAGGAAATGTCTCTTACCCTGTGCGCTATCAAGGAGACTGATGGTATGGGTTGGTAAATCTTTTGATACGTGTACAAAGTTACTGGTGAATCCATGACTGAATCGAGACGTATAATTGATAGTTATGGATTGTCCCCCTCTTTTTTTAGACGTGAAGCAATAGAACACATATGAAAACGAACTCATTACTTTCGAGTTCCACTTTTAGCAAGAAGTCTATTTTTTTACATGCTATACGTTACAATGACATGGGACCGACGGTTTTACATCTTTTCCGAAATATCTTATATTGAGGTGATTTTTATCAGCATTTTATATTTGAAATCTGCTTTTCATTCAGTAGACATAAGTTATTTAACCACTTAATTAATACAAGTATCATCTTATATCAGCTCAATTTGACAAGTCCAAACCGTTTTCAGACGAGCCTTTTAAATGGCATAATGTGAGCCAAGGTTTTCACTGATGATCAAAAAGGATACATGCAAGAAATATACCTTTGAAAGGCAAAAAAAAATCAATAGTGAAAATGGCTTTACCCCGCCCAAGAGGCGTTCGAAGGTTTTCTGAAAATGTTCCAGATGTATCTAGTATCTGTTCACTCGCGCACGTTTAGTAGATATTCGTAATATTGCGGATTGATACGTATACAGCATGTCGCTGAACGAGTAAGATATCATCCTTTTCCTTGTAGACTTTCTACGGTAGGCTGGATATTATCGCAGCTATTTTTTGTTAACGATAGCTACTTGGAATAGCTCGGTGCTGCCAAATTATTCGCGAAGATTTCTGTCAGGACACTTACTAGGCTACATGACCTAAATATACCTTCCTTTCCGTTTTTACTACCCTCGTCTAAAAGACGAAGGAAGTATTGTAATCGCGAAAAAATCACCTTTCGAGATTTCTCCAGATCTTCACGTTTCAGGGTCCCTAGATGACGAAAAACAGGTTTTTTCAATTCCGTCTGTCTGTCTCTCTGTTGCGTTAAAAACTATTTGTCGGAGGAGGGCAATATTTTGTATACATATTATATATCTACCTGGCATGAAACCGAGAAAATTTCAAACTAATACATACAGGATGAGCACCTTAAAGAAATAAAATGTTGTTTATTTTTTATAAATACAAGTAATAATTTGTACATAGCGTAGGCTTTATTGTTACCAAAAATGGACCCCAATAGATACAGAATAAATGTTGTACGATACAAGAAAGAGCAACAAATAAGTGCGTTACTTAATATCGCTGCAGCGCAGGAATTCGAAGGGTCGGTGCTCCATAGCTCAGGTAGAAATAGTCAGTTCCCCTGCAATATCCCACAAAACGTTGGGACTGCATACGCAGTCCGCCTCCACTTCGAATTCAACTACCGATAACGTTTCTTTACTTGAAAATTAATTTAATGTATTAGAAACGTAAAGATATTTTTACTCCTAACTTAATTTGATTTTTAAAATTATTTAGTGTCACAGAGGGAAGTTCTGGGTAAAGCCTTTTATAGATTTTTTAATGATGTTAAGATGGACTTAGTTATGGTGAGAGGATTGAAAGGACATTTATTACCAATGAATGTTGATTCCTCCTGTATGGGTTTAGCATTTCTATGGAGCTCAGACCATCCGCAGTTTATTAAGCCCCCCACGCCCAAATAATTAGATTTTCGGAACCATTAGTAAAAGACGCCAAATGCGACCCTATGTTCTTCTCAATGGTAGAAATAAACACTGGGTTGTTATATTCAAAGAAAATGTGTAGCATTTGTCGTCTTTTGCTGAACGGTTGCTGAAAATCTTAATTTTGTGGATGCGGGGGTTGGGGCTCTATTTAAGATTTTCAACATCACAGGAACGTGTACGAGCCCCAATTGTGAAAGTCCAATTCGTTTGATTCCAAAATCGTAAGTAAGCGTTACGTTAGGTAAGCTTAGTTTAGGTTAGGTTATGTTAAATTATATTATATTAGGTTAGGTTAGGTTCACCATGGTACAAAGTCTGAGGAGTTGGAAAACATTGTAACGGGAATCAAAATAATTCTGATCAAAAAAAAAATGTCGAACGCGCGAAAGAACAATCAGAACATTAGTCAATAAGGGTTGAAAGAAGTAATATAAGCCGTTCTGTCGTAATACCGTCAGGCAGTTCCAGCGTGGTCTGATGTTCGATGCAAATGAAGGGGTTTTAGTCCTCCTTCTATAAAAATTGTTAGGTAGGTAATAGGTTAGGTTTTAATTTAATGTATTTTTTAAAACTGATTTAAAAAGTGATGGATATTCGTAGCGATGCCGGTCGATCACCAACACCAACACTAAGTGATTTTAGCTACAAACAAACGGTAATTAAAAAAAGTCTTTTTATTAGTGGATCTTAAACTTTTGTAAGAACATAAATAAAACAGGATTTTGTACATTTAAAAACATTCAATGCGGAAAGATATCGATTAGGTTCTGATTTCCAGATGTAAATCAGATATTGGATGACGAAGCAGCCTAATAAAGGTATTTATGTGTTCCTCACTTGTAAACATCAATTTTTTCAAGCCACTGTATTCACCTTGAAAATGTTTCTTAACTGGCTAGCCAGTAAATGTTTTACTGGCTAGCCAGTCAAATTTTACAAGTGTGCTCATAGATAAATGATAGCGTGCAAAGCCAGAGTTGTCTTTCTTAGTATGTGTCATATTGATGAATTTAGTTGCTTGTCAGTTTGACATTTTGAATAAATGGTAAATTTCTAGTTATTTACAAGTGAAGAACAAATAAAATATTCAACAATACACACAAGGTAACAAGTTTTACTGACTCAAGAAGGTGACTGACTCTCCTTTGGCTCGGCAGTCATACTATTCGCCAGTAAAAACCCTCTTACCAAGCTAGTAATGTTAAATACTATTCAAGGGAATGAGACTCCAATCCACACTGTATAGGCTAATCTGAATTATGTAATGACATTTTTGACAACCTAATAATATAAAATACGTGGATTGTAGGGCCTTCAATGCAGTACGATTAGACCCCCTGCGATTTGTTTTTGTGACTACATCACCATAGTTTTAGTTTTTAATATCTCTCTTCGTAATACGTTTAACCTTCGACAGGGAATAGTAACACAAATGAAGAAATAAATACTAGCCCTTGGGTGCTAAACAATGTGTTTCATGTTATTAAAAGGAGTGTTAGGATGGATAAAGATGCGCGTCCAATTGACGGGGCGCCAATTTACCGTGTCCAATTAACGTATGTCCGTGTAGACATGTCGGTGTTCTTTAATTACAAATTGGTTCTAAGCGTACATATTTCTTAATGTCAATAGAAAAGTTGTTTGTTATGGACAAGGTTTAGCAATACGCAGTACCAGATACCTCGGAGACTGATTGCTATGGTCATTTGGTCAAAGTCCTACTGGAATTTTGCCTATACTAAGGAGTTCCAACTAGGGTTTCCAGTCCCGGGATCCGGTCGCGGGACAGTCCCCGGGATTCTACCGCGAAAACCGAGTCCCGGGACACAGCCAGCCCCAGGCGAAGTCCCGGGACCATGTCAACATGCGTGCGTATACTCGATATCAGAGAATTAGGACGGGTATTCACCGGCGTGCGGCGTATTACTCATGCCTCTTGTACATTCTGCATTATTGCGTTTTGCGTAGGCAGGAGAGTCATTGTTTTCGGTAGGTTATAATTAAACCTGTGTGTTGTTCCAGCCACATTTGAATATCTTCTTCTATTTATGTATTTGTCTGTTTCTTTTGCAAGGTACAGTAAGGTAACTAATTTGTAGACTTTTAAGATATGTGCGAAGAAGCTGATAATTTATATTTTTAGGTTTTAAATGTGTTCGTTATTTGTCTGCTAAAGAGTTACAATTGGAATGAATTCTACATTAAAAAAAATAACGATTTGAAGTCAATATGGCAACAATTTTAGATATTGAAGATAAACAATTGACGAAATGTAAAAGTTGGTTCTACAAAATTATCATAATCAGAGGCAGCTTGACGAAAGGATTACACAAGCACTTGCAGTTCAAACAAAAGCAAAAGATGAAGAGCGACAGACATTTTTAGTACCAGAAGAAAGCAATGAAGTTATAGACGAACCCCAACGCAGATTATCAGCACAGAAATACTTTATTTAACGTACAACACTTGTTTTTCTTTGGAAATTTCATTCGGAAATTTCACCTGAACACTATTTCCCTTTCGGGACCATTTTCGGGATCTTCGGGACTAGTCCCGGGACTTGAAATTTAGCTCGTAAGTCCCTAAAACACTTTTGGTCCCGGGACTTGGAAACCCTAGTTCCAACCCTAGCAAGCGATCTTTTACATGTTACACATCATAGTAACATGGAACCCGTCGCTTTACATCACTTCCGCAAGATGGAATTCTGTAGAGCCTTTTATTCGTATTTTTATTTTTAAAACCTCATAGGGACCGGGGATCGAACTCGCGACCCTTGAATCAATAGTCAGAATGTTTAACTTCATAGCCGGTGAGGAAGAGTTACTATAGAACATTACTGCTTGCAATAAATGATGCGGTTTGACTAGTAACGGTATGACATTTATTGTATTCTAGATTTGTAGGGGCATCCTGTTGAGAGTAGATGCAACATCAAGCAATTGAATGTTCCAAATTCAAACAGAGACATTCGTAAGTTTTCCTGGTCAACTTCGAAGGCACTTTTGGAATTACGTGGAATAAATAATAATTCTTGTATGCTCGCACGGATTTAAGATTCTAATTTTATACAATAGGAATTCAATGAATATTTTTAGATCTGTAGATTTTCTAGGAGCGATAATGAACATCCGACTTTCTCATGTTCTAGTTGCCGGAGTTCGCCCACTAGTTTTCTCAGTAGATTTCTGTAGATACTCAAAAGATAAGATTAGACTAGATCTCTGACGATTAAATTGTGTTGAGAACTGTTTCGTATAACTGCGTGTTATCTTACCACGGTTATGACTTATGGCAATTACAATTTGTCAAGTTTTACTCTGTGGGAAATACTATTTCTGTCCATTTTGATAAAATATGTTATACGGAAAGTGAAATAGTCAAGACAATAAAACTGCTGTCAAAAGTTTAGTTTCATTTAGATGAAAGTATAGCATATGTTTTATAAACCATGGCTTCGCATTTTGACTTACCTTAATAATAAATATGGAATACTCGCTTCAGAGTAAACTTATTTTGTGCCAAATAAAAGTATTTGGAAGAAATAAGAAAATATCTGTCGTTTTGTCATGTTACTCGAGCTTTCGGACCCAGTACCAAATATGATATTGTATTAAAGATACTGTAGACATATGTTACTCCTCTCTCCGCTCTGCACTAAGATGTAAGTTTAGTGGGTAATGATTTAAATTCCACAGTCTAATGACTTGCATTTGTTGCGGCAACATATTTTCATTTACTTATTTTAAGAAACACCTTGGTACTTGAAAATGTAATAAATTAATTTAATGTAAGACTAGGTTTTATAGCAAGTTTCTCTAAATGTTGGTAATAAAACTGGCATGGGAATACAAAATAATAATCATGTGTTGGCGTGTTGGTATGAAGTAATAAAATTAACGTTTGAAACGCTCTTATTTCAACATTTATTTATCATCACTGAACTATGCTGTAATTTGAAAAACTTAACATCGTAATCGCAGAGTGAAAGCTCGTCAGGAATACAATGTGTGCTTCCTACATCTTTTGTGAAAAATTGTAACATTACCTTTTAGGAAACGGAAACAGATTGTAAAATTCTGTTTGGTGTGTTTTTCAGTTATATGGCTAAATTGAAAGCAGTCTCGTTTTGGAAAATATACCGGGTGCTGACCTGCGCGACGCACCATAGGGATTTGCATAGTAAATTCTTTGTTTTCAATTATTTGCTCACCTAATTATTTTAGAGCTAAATTGTAAAGATATTTTTTGAAGAGAAAAAAATACTGCACCCATTCATACTGTGCTAACAATTTTTCGTTTTCCTGAACCGAAAGAATGCAAAAATCAAACTAGCATTTTCACAAAAATCAGTGATGCCATAGAATTATTGAAACAAGCCAATGCCAACGCAAGTGCGTGCGAGGCGACCATATGTGTTATTTGTTTGTTTGTCATTGATGTTTGATGTTTATTAGAAGATTCTATTATAAGTGAGAGAAATGCATCATTATTTGCGAGTGAGAATTTTGAATCGCGAGTGCCCCAGCACGGAGCGATACAATTTCTCACGATCTTATAATGGCATTTCGCTCACGTGTGATATACGACGTTTTATCTTACAGTAGCAATTCTTGTGCCTAAATAGTTTGCGCAGTCAGAATATGTCGCGAAATAAATTTATAATTAGTCGCCTATGATTTGTGATATACGTTTGACAGTACTGAAATGTATTGTAAGTGTATGTCAAATTCGAGGTTCGTAGGTTACTTTTTGTTTGTTATTTGACACAGACTGACGCAAAACTTAACCTGAAAATTACGAATTTGACATAGCTTGACAGTGCTACCAACAATGCGGTAGTATAAATAATGAAAACTCACTTGTGAATGAAACTTCATTTTAGTCACTGAAAACAGTTGTATAATATATGGTAATAGACGCTACTGTAAGATAATAGTTATTTACTATACAAGTGGGATAACAGCATCATTAATATACGTGTATGTAAGCACACAAGTTTATTAATGATGCATTATCACACATGTATTGTACAAAATTTTATCTACGACTGCCTAAAATTGAGAAAAGTGCGCTAAGAGAAATGTCAGATGTGTCATTTTCAAAAATATTTTAGTAGGCAAATGTCATTATGGTCATTCATTTGACACTATTTCCGTTACGTAATGAAGTCATTACACAACTCATTACCTAACTGAAATAGTGTCAAATGAGTGACGTAATGCGTTACTTATCCCACTGGAGTAGATAAAATAATTTATTATTAAATATGTTCTGCTTAATGTCTCTAAGGTACGGTTACGGCCAAATAAAAACGACCACCATTTTGACATTCTATGTCATTTTCATAAATTTTAGTAAATTAGGCTTTTACTTGACAGTAGCTTCTTAGGTGATTAAATACCAATTCACAATAAAGTACTGCCCGGTTTTATTTGGTCGTAACTAGTGATGGGCTTATTCGAATGAAAAATAACCGGTTATCCGGTTATTGAAATAACCTATGTAACTCGGTTTTCATTCCAAGTATTCGAATGAAAAATAACCTCGTGCTGATACGTACTACGCTTTGAATATAAAACCTCTATTCAAAGGTACCACGTGCCATATCTCAGCAACCTACGCAGTGCTCAAAATTCTGTAAATATAACTACGTCATAACTCATAAACAAAACAAGAGGCGGCGCCTTTAACCCGCCCGATCGATAAATATAAACGTTTTACAACTGTTTTTATTGCGATTAGCAAGCAGTCCCGCATATTTATTTCTTTCTACACTTCTTAATAAATACCTCTTAATTTCCAATACATACAACATAATTAGTGATGGGCTTATTCGAATGAAAAATAATCGGTTATCCGGTTATTGAAATAACCTATGTAACTCGGTTATCTTTGTTTGGGAGGGGGGTGGAAAATACTTGCGAGCCGCAATTATCTTGTAGCGTAGCGGTGATGAAGGACCTGAAAACGCCTGTCGTGCAAGAGAAGGCCATAAACTAAAATGTGACACTAAGTGCAGTGCTAAATCAGTTAAAAAGTGAAATTCGCGATGCGACATGTCAAATGTGATTTCTGTCGTCGAGTTGAACAATCAAAACTAACTTCTCTAAACGTTCATAATGCAATTTCCAGCACAGCTGGGGTTATGTCGTAAATGCAGGAATATCGACCAACAAACCATTTTATTCCAAGTAACAATAAGCGAAAAGGGAGAGTCAAGCCCGGTCAACACCAGTCGTAAACGCTCGAAAAGGAAAAGTTCTTTTCGACAGAGGATTTCAACCTCTTGTGCTACAACAGAGCTTAGCTGGACAATCCTATTGTATTCAAAAGAATAGGAAATGTCCCTTCCATTCAGGCACACCTTATATAAAGGCAGTAGCTTAGTTTTCGAGATCACTTTTACTTTGACTTTTACGTTCACGTAACGTGAGTTTACTTCATTCAATTCGCGTAATATTACTTGACTTAATATCACGTTTTAGGCATATTCCGACTTGTACGCATTTTGCTGAGTCGAGGACCAAGGTCAGTTTCCAAGTTCTTTAATTAATAGTTCAGTATCGAAAACCAGACTACTCACAATTCGTGTTTGTGTTGCAAAGTAATATTAACGAATTTGTATATGTTGCATTTTTGTTCGTGTGTTCTAAAGAAATAAAAGGAATGTTATTGTTTTCCACAAACGGTTGTATTTTATTGAACTTAATTCCACAGTAATAAACATCATAATAGTTCCAGTGGAAACCACAAAAGTGGTAACCTGCGACTAAGAAACCAAAATCTTATGAGCACTTCTGACGCATCGTGTAACTCCTGGAGAAATAGAGATTAATGGTATTAATTATACAGGGAGTTTATTATAACGCGCAATATGTGTAAATGCGTTTATTTTAATATGCAATATGGAAACGTTACTGTGTATGTAAAAACATAATATATTGTACGGGGGAAGGAAGTCTGTTGATCAAATAGTATAAAGACTTCGGTTTACAGCAAGTATGTGGGTTATTATATGCCCTGTTGTTCTTTCTGATGCTTCTTTTTCAATAAAATTACGGTTTATACAGTGTGTCCGCGGATTGAGTTCACATAAGGTGTAAATGACAAACTAAAATGCGAGTTAGATGTTAATATTCTAGGAATCGCCCCTGCTTGTTCTCAAACAAAAAACTATTAAGAAAAGATGTTTAGAATTAAAAGTAATGGTAGACTTTCAATTTTCAGACAAATCGACCTACTTCGATTTTTTTAAATATTTTTTTGTTTTTTATACCAACATACGTTTTATCGTGGCTGTAGGAGGCACTCTAACTGGTTCATGAACAAAGATGTAAAAAAAAATAATGCAGTGCCTCCCACAGCTATGATAAAAGGTATGTTGGTATAAAAAACCAAAAAATATTTAAAAAAATCAAAGTAGGCCGATTTGTCTGAAAATTGAGAGTCTACCATCACTCTTAATTCTAAACAACTTTCCTTAATAATATTTTTGTTATCTTTTCTAATAAAAGTAGTTTACTCTGGGCCATTTTTTTAAAATCGATTCAAAAACACCTTGTATATTAATTAATTTGATTGATTTTCTCAAAATCTTGGTTTGAGAACAAGCAGGAGCGATTCCTAAAATATTAACATCTAACTCGACAATTTTTTGTCATTTACACCTTATGTGAACTCAATCCGCGGACACACTGTATATTCCATTTTAAAATAAACGCATTTACACATGGCGTGGCGTAGCCTTAGAAACCAATAGTAACAATCAAGTCCTTATGGACACGGGTATGCCACATTGCGCGTTATAATAAATTCACTGTATATGTAATACTAAGCTCTGGCTTAAACTACGTATAAAGTATGCAACCAATTAAGATGTTCTGAATCTACTGGTTTCAGAGATCTTTGAAGCCATTTGTACATAGCTTTATACTGTATAGCTATGGACATTGATTAATTACATTAATCAATGCTATGGATAAAAGGCTTTGGAGATCAATAACAATAAGTGTGTACAGGGCCGTAGCTACCGCCGGGGCAGCGCCCCGGGGCCCCCGAACATAGGGGGCCCCCGAAGACGGAGGAAGTTACTTTACGAAATTTTCTTAAAAAAAGTTTGGAACCGAACTTAGCCTGTTTAAACATTAAATACAGTTTTATGTTAAACCCAATGTGACAAGTAAATATGTGTTTTGTCAGTTTTAAATGTGCATTCTGCTATCTTAACAGAAAAAACACCAAATAGTAACCCCATTAAAACGGCTTACTAAATGAAAGTGGTGTAGAGGTAAAGAGGAGGATAATGTGGGGGCCCCATAATTATTTGTTGCCCCGGGGCCCCTAAGCCTGTAGCTACGGCCCTGAGTGTGTACAGTAGTGCAATGTAGCTCAGTACAGCATTTGGTTCTTGAAGTAAGAAGTCGAGTTCAAGTCTCACTGATGGCAAGCCTGGAGTTTCATATAAATTATTCTTTGGTTTAATTATTTGATATATATTGTGTTTATAAAGAAATTATGTAAACAGAAGCTTTAGAATTCATTAACTGTCATTTTGCAAATTCAATTAAGCAACAATTATAATGGTTCTTACGTTAGAAGACAAACAAATTATGATTGAATAATATCGCCAACCCTCATCTAGTTTCTTTTTGAACACATGGTACTATCAATGACAACTATAGGTAATAACAATAACTGTAAAATATGTGGTAATTTAAATATTGCTGTAACGGCACAACAAGAGAAATAATGTTACTTATTTTATCGTGTGAAATTTTTTGTAAGGAATGTGAAAACTGTGCCTCTGTACGCAGGCGAAATTTAAAAAGTGCTTGAATTTGTCGTCTTCATCACATAGGTGTGACTTTCTCTAATGCAAACAATAACTTACAGTGTTTGCACGACAATATTGTGCGACTTATGTATTGATTATGTTTGGTCTTTCTGTTTGTTTTGCACGTCAAATTGTTCAAGTCAAGCGCATTGTTTATGGCGACGTGTTAAGTGATGGGCAATTTGAATAATGACATTAAAAAAGTTCGACATTTAAGCCTTGCGCCGATCGTAAAATGCAAACCAGGTTATAAATTTTTATTTATTCCCTGATTTATTTACTTACCTGTTTGGTTAGCCACTCTATTTTACGGCCCGCGTTTACAAGGATTCGGCCGCTTCGTAATAAGTGTCTTAATATTTTGAATCGTTTTAATAAACCCACAAATTGGATTTTAATTGTATGGTAGGTGATGTACTACACCTCGTTAAAACCTGAAAGGCGTTCAATTTGGAGCGTATTCGGGGACCTGGAAGGTGCCCATTTGCGCGCTCTCTCTCTCTCTCGACCCTTCCTTTCTTTTTACTTCAGGGGATACCCAAGGGATTAAATAAATGGCCATTTTTGCCAGGAAATTAGAGTCGAAAATAGAGGGTCCGCCACGAAAATAATAAAGGTTGTATTATTAATGGTCTCCTACGATATTAATACTGTCGTGCCCGCTGGGCATGGAATGCGCATTGGTCATCTCAAGTTCGTACTCACTTCATCATCTTACCATCGTGGGCGTGTATCAACATCGAAAGATATGATAATATGATAATGTGGACCCCTCGTCCACCTTCCATAACATCCTGCGTTTAATATTCAGTACGTCTTGGTGTAATCGAGCAAATTGCTCCCTACATTAATATTTACGTTTGCAAATTAGCCTACAGCGCTTGTGGTAGAAATCATTCAGTATTTAGGTACATGTCGTTTATGTAGTACAATAATAATACTTACTATAAATAGTTTTGGCAGTAGCAATAAATAATATGACCGCTGATTTAATTGTACCATTGCTTTATTTGTATCTATATATTGTATACTGACACGTGGGTTCGGATATTATCAGCTTTGGATTAACAAAAAAGTGAATATAGCAACATTAAATCTTTTCGACACATACAGGCTGTCCTATTTACTTTTGCTATGTATGAGAACTGGCTTATTTGAAGAGTGAACGCAAATGTGATAAAAATTACATATGTTGACTTTATACAGTCTGGCCCAGGACTGATGTTATAAGTGGTATGATCGACAAAAAAGATATCAAATTGCTATAGTATTTTGAACCTCAGCAACTATGTTATTTCAAATAAAATGTCTGTATATTTTAGATTTTTAATCAAAATATCAATGACAGCCAACAATAATAGATATTTATGCATTAAGCGAGATATGAATATGTTTTTTTCCCTAAGGTTGACATGTGTAAAGTCAATCGAAGGTAAAAAACATGAATATCTCCCGTGGTGCATACAATAATTTATTTACTAGCATATTAGTAGGAATAGTATGAAATTTCAAAATGTCATAATGACATTAAAAATTTAAGTAACATTGCCTAATTGTATGTTTGCTAAAACGTTATTTGTAGTTGCATGGTTACCATGAGTTTGAGGGAGAAATAATTTGACAAGTCCCTTGGGAGTTACGAGTAGCTTTTCATATTTTGTTTCTATGACGAAAATGTACAATATCATGTTGCTAGTAAATAAAAAAAAATTTCGCCAGGAAAAGTACCTTGTACTTTCATATTACAGAAAAATGTTAAAGAAGTTGTTCAGAATCTAAAATTATAGCCCACTGCAATATTAAGAATAGAAAGCTTCTGTGTCGTACGTTTATACATACATATATCATAACAAACAAACATACATAAATTAGTACGACGAATTGCGTTGTCCCTGATTGGTAAAAAACGGCCGTTCCAAAAACTGACAGTTATTGTGGATACTGATTTATGACCAAAGCTCGAATTTCTATTGATGAGGATGCTATTACTTGCTATAACAATTGAGATAGGGAAACGAAGTTGACTATGTAGTAAGAAGTTTCAGATTTTATTTCTTCATATTTTATCTTCTACTCACGACTTATTATTTGATTTACAATTTTATTCGGAATATAAAATGTTTAAATTTGGACCATTAACCAAATTTGTATACGTACGTGATTTAAATAATCTCAGGATGCAAAAATCACTTTTCGGAATAAGAAAAAATACATTGAAATATACCGTATTCAACAAACAAAAGCCCAATTACAGAACAAGGAAAAGCGTAATGTGAAAACACTAATATAAACAAAATCAATTGAATAAAAGTAGTAGAATTAAATTACATTGATAAAATAAATTTATGGCTTACACTTCTAGCATTAAATTAATGATTCTGAGATGTAAGGTATTTTAACAATAGTTTATCTACGACAGTGTGTAAAGTTGACTTTTAGTTGGCAGTTTTAAGTTTCTAAAACGACTGTTTAATAACATGTTTTCATTAGTTTACGTTGTCAGTAGCAACGTGTTTAAAGATTTCATTAGGCACGTCGTCAGTAGCAACGTGTTTTAAAATTGTCAACAACGGAAAATTACGACCGTTTGCTAGTAATCTTATTTTAGATTTAAATATTTATTTTATATTACCGTGTTTTCTAGATTGTATAGTAAATTACTGTTTAAACTGGTTGACATTCAAGTAACCTATGTCCAGATCTATGAGAAGTTGGTTATAAGGTTGACACATTGCAACAACTTTTTTTTAATTCTGCCTATGTCTATACTATCTAAAACAAGAAGCGTAAACAATATCGCCAAAGATAAATGTAGATTAAATTAGCGATTTGCATAGCAGAAGGTCTAAAACCGGATTGTAATCCAGGAAGAACATCGAATTTAGTTAAGTGATTATGCAACTGTGATTCAGAAATTTTTTCTAGAATTTTTTCAAACGTTAGAAGATACTTATGGGGCGCAGATCTTTAAGTTCCTTGGGGGAATTTGACTTGGAGATAGGAATAATAAATGCTAGTTTTCAGCTACGAAGAAATGAGGAATTGCTAATACTTAGATTTACGATATGCGTAATGTATGGTAGTAAATGGGGACAAGAATAATTTAACATAATTATATTAACCATATCTGGGCTTCGTGATTTTGATTTAATTGATTTAAGAATTTTATCTACCTCAGGATATTTCAAATAACCTAAAGGTTTTCCTCATGTTGTTTTTAACATTATCTAACTAGAAGCGTAATAGTGCTGAAAGCTAGAAAGTCGTACAGTACATTTTTTCTCTTTGTTGTAGTTATTCAATTTCACTAGTTTTTTCCAAATGTCCTCGGCTTTTTCATTTATATCGAAATTAATTACATTAATTTAGCTTTTTGACTTCCCTGCATTTTATCAAAAGAATCCAAATAACTATATATATATTTAATTTTGAATCAAATTCCCTTAGCGAAATAACAAATAGAGAAAGGTTTTCAACCGGTCCATATTCTTAATCATCCAAAATTAATTTTTCAACAAAAATTTTAAACAAATGTCACAACGTGGGTTTATCTAATTATACTGAATAATACAGCGGTGCATTGTTCGTATAACGACCACACATTTATATTACAATTTATCCTAAACAGGAATAGGCTGACGAATCAATCGTTCAATTTTTAAAGATCACAAATCTGAATTCCCAAAAAAATGCAAAATAAGCCCACAAAATAGTGACTAGTTTTTAATAGATTATTTTTTAAATATGGTTCATATAACCATCGAAGAACCGTGGGTCTGTTTTAATAAATCCAGGTTTCATCTAGATCAGTGGTTCTCAATCACTTTCTTGTGGTCACCCTGACAAATGACCACGTCAGAGTAACCCTCATTGTCTTGTGTCCACTTTTCTCCACCAGCAGTATATTCAGAAGGTACGTCTAAACCCTAGTCTTATATGTATATTTGCATTAGGAAATAGGATCTTATTTTAGGGTGAATTGTGTTCACATGATTCGGCCCTCTGTGAGGGATCTGTTCTCAGAGTAGTGTGCATATAATCCACTTTGTTGTACAATCTCACATAACCACTAAAATATTACTGTCAGTGTAAAGAGCACCACAACGTTACCAAATAAATGATATATGGTAGGAGCAATTTCGCATGTAGGTTCAGTAAACACAAACACATTTGTTTTTTTTTTGAAGTTGGCATAGGCATACAATATTTGTACTAGGGATTCTGTATTTCGTTTTGCAAAGGTTGTCACACCTGCATAAAGGCAGGTTTGATTTTAAAAATGGCAATCAATGACTTAATATTTCTCATTATTAGTAGATATTTTTCTAGAAGTTCTCTCCTGAACTTTTATAAAATGCAATAAAAACACCTATTAATAAACGCTACTACAATAGTATCTAACATAGTATTTGCATAATATCCTTAAAAGTAATTATTTACAACATTTATGACAGTTGCAAGATAAATGTCACACCCATAACCTATTTGGTTTAGTAACTTTTTGTAAGTACATTCCTAGACAAAGATGAATTTTGGAAGTACATTCATGAAATTTTGGAAATTAAAGGCCACTTTGTGTTTTTAAGTTTACTAAACATACTATATATTGGCTGCTCGTTTTCAATTAAGAAATTCTATAACTGGTAAAATATTAAAACATTAAAGTTCCGAAAATATAAAATTTTTATGCTAATATTTACATTGAAAATGAGTAAAAAATTAGTTTTTGGCATGTAGACATGGGACATTGTATCTGTCGAACATTTTAACCTAAAAGTGTTTCAACAACGTAACCTTACTTATAAGATCAGTTGGCATATGACAGAATAAAGTTACATAGCTAAATTGGGAGATTTTGTATGATTAACTGATCTGAAACAAAGGAGTGAAGTACTTATATCCAACATATTTTTTCTTTTCTTTTGGAGCTTACCGTGGTCTCCTTAAGAGCTGCTACGGCTCCCCATATTTTTTATACTCTCACTTACTCTCCAAAGTTCTCTAGCAGCCATATGGCTTCCGTTGAGAACCACTGATCTAGTTTCTTCCTCATATTTTGTAATTGCAATAATTCTCTCAAAAATGTATTTGTGGCTGCAACGACTGTCCATTCAAAATTTTACACATATTAACATTACGATGTTAGTATCACCTCGACGTAATAATGTTGAATATTACACCTCTGAAAATCGAAATGTTTCTTCACGTCTGTCAGTAATCTGTCTAACGTAAAATATTCATATTTACAATTGTATTACCAAATAAGTCGATGCAGTTCGTTTCGAAGTATTCTTTTTCTCCTATCGTTTTGCGTGTTTTTCCTCATATCATTCCTAGTCCTACAATTTTCTCCATTTAGGGTCTTTCTATTCTTCTTTTCTTTAACGTTCCTGCACTCACATTTCAGCATGTTCCCTGTGGATCCACCCTTAGTACATTTCATTCTGTATTTTATCTAATTTTGTCTTATCAATTATTTTTTTAATGTTTCATTTCTATAGCTCTCATTCTTCTTCTGAAGTGCTCAATGCTCACTATGATATAGGACACTTGGTAATTTAACAGCATTATTTACAATTAATTTTAATTTGTTATCCACACATCACGACGCATAAAAGGCGCGCTCCAACTCTGTAACCCGAATCCGGGGCAAGTTGAGCATTGCACCGCCATATTTAGCGTACGAAGCACCAGCCTCTACAGGGCAAGGTAATTGAGGTTACAGATAATACATAATACATCTACTTCTCCTTTTTTTTGGTACTGAACTATTTAGTTTTTTTTTCCAAATAGTCTTATCCTAAAATTGTACAGTAACTTATTTTGTATAAGTCGTGCTGTGTTAGGACCTTGGGAAAATTAGCTTTAAAATAAAATTGTTTTAATTTTAATTTTTATTATTTCTAGTATATTAGCTGATATAACCGTGTTGTATTTATATTTATCTTCATCGGTGTTGTTATCGACTACTTATTAAATCAATTTGAGTATCTTTAAGAGCATTGTGACCGCACTCTTTTTTTACAAAACAAAGAATAAATTAGACTAGAATTTATTGATGAAGTTAATAGTAATTTACGATACAAGTAACGTTATCAAGGTTTTTACATTACAAGAGAATAGTTTGAATGAACGAGCGACGTTAGGAGCGAGTTCTTTAAAATTCTCGAGTAATGTAGAAAGCGAATAACGTTACGTATATCGTAACACGGTTTATTTTATCCTAAAATACTAATCTTGAAAAAATAGGAAAAATGGTTATTAATGACACAACAGCGAGTGGTGGTATCACTAGTAAAATAAAAACTCAATACTGTATTGGTGGTAGCACTGTCAGGTTATGTTAAATTTGAGATTTTCAGGTTAACTTTTGCGTCAGTTTGTGTCAAATAACAAACAAAACCTAACCTACTAACATCGAATTTGACATAGACTGACAATACATTTCAGTGCTGTCAACATGTGATTAATGCTAATAAAGTATCGTTATGTTATTTTTCTTAACAACACTAGTGTTGTTAAATGCATCTTAACGCAACTCGTTGCGAAGGAGTTATTGTCATAATAACATAATAGGATAAAATAAAATATTGAACAATACACGTTTGCTTATGGCACTTAACGAAACTCGTTTGATTGCAGCAGCACTCGGCTCACGGTCTCGTTCTTGCAATCAAACTTGTATCGTTAATATCTATAACGGTTGTTGACTTTAGTAAAATATTTTAGAGCACTAGATCATTTTATGAAACAATTATACATATTTAGGAACTGAACTGGAACCTAGCATAGGATGCCCAATTTTAATGTAAATTGAAGACTAGCATAATATATTTAAATCATGGCCATCTACTATGCAAAAATGAAGGATGTATGGTTTACCAAAAAGCAGAATCATAAGGAAACATTGTAAAAATATTCACACTGTCTGTTTATTCGACGGCCACATTTAGGAGAATGTAGCGATTAGAACATTTTAAATCGCTTTGGTAGGAGAAACACGGCAATTTTCAAATTGAAGCAATTAAAAAAATGCCTTTGTATTTATTTAGAAGAATATATTCCATACTTAATGCATTTACAGCAATAGCTTATTAGGTAATAGTTTGGAAAGGGACTTTTCGGTAAAATTCGTATAAGTCGGTACTACGGCAGCTATAATTCTGTCAATAAGTTCAGCCCTTGTATACGACTTTCTACATACACTAAATTCTTCGCGTGTCCCAGGAGATGGTGGTCAAGGATATTATGGTTGGTTGAAACAACCGTATCCCCTGTTTTTCTTGTCTCGTAGTGTAACAGTAAATTTATCTTTCGATCATGCCATATTTATGGTTAACCATTACAATTTTACTTAATTTGACTATACTTTCACAGTAGCATCGAAATCGTATCGTTCAGAAATGGAGTGGAAACCATGTGCATTTATGTGTGAAGTGAATTCTCAATTTTTGTAGCAATGAGCGGTAACGCTGCTACTGTGAGATTAAGTAAAATTACAATTTCCACATCCGTGTCCAGGCAATGTCGGACAAATCTTAGTTATTAATACAACCAAATAAGCCGCTCTCATTCGGAACTCTTATCTCTTGTGCGGCAGATGGCCATAGAAAAACTTTTACAGTATCTAAATGATTCTTCGGAATTACAGTTGCATGGCTGGCTATTGCGCTTCAATGAAATTTTCTTTTTTAAACCTTGGAACCGCGTGGCGCACAGTTTCCAGAGCCGCTCATTAATGCAAAACTGTTCCGGGCAGATTTTTCCATTAACAGAGTAAACAGTAGCCCGACATTGGCATTCCGTGGCAGTTTTCGGGCTGCCAACATAAATTCCGAAGCTACACGCTGGGTGTAAGCGAATATGAATTCGGCATGCACATTGATGTATTATTGGCATTTGAACTTGACCTCGACATATTTTCAACTTTACGCATTTGCGTCAGACTTCCTTGAGCCTATTACCTCTCGTTGCCTAAAAAAAGGGCGTCGATCTGTCGATATCCGTCGTGTTTCGCATCCGCAAACCGCCCACGCGGTTTCACATTAGAAAACGGAGATGATACTGCTAAACACGTGTCTGGAAATGTTCTTTGCTTGAGGTGCATGTCAGTACGTTAGTTCATTTTGTTTTCTTAAGACTTCCTCAATTTAAATTTGTTCGCGAAATCGTGGCATCTGTAGTTACAACTGTTGCTAAATTGTGAACTTTTTTCAGTGTAAAGAGTACTAAACTGCGGAAGTAGGACACTTGAATAATATGGACATTTAATTTAATTATCACTAAATTTGATTTTCAAATGGCATTATTTCATAATAAAATACGATGTTTCCAAATTAGATACACTTGTAGATTTTAAGGTGAAGGTTACTATTCTTATCAAATCCCCATTATATCGTCTGATAACAGTCTTGTTATTAAAAGAATATCAAATTCGTGTGAATTCTGTAATAACATTTCACTTAGTTTTATCTATCAAAGAATTGGCACTGCTTAGCATCTTTCGTAATTTAAACAAAATATTTTGAGTAAACAGATGGCGGGTTCTATCTTATATATGTAGTACTAAGCTTACAAGGGAATATCATTTACTTGGTTATTAATTATTAGACTATTCCCATTGGAGGAGGAAGATTCATAAAATGTTTTTCCTATATATTTAGTTTTTCTTCTATATTACATGCAATTACCCTAATTAGTCCACCTTGTATATACCTCAATCCAATATTTCTTAAAGCAAGTCACAAGAATGTTCACTCGAGTTTGAACTAATGCCTTTGACATCAAAGCATCTATATAATATTTTAAGTACATGTAACCAGAATACATGCGTAAATACTTACTAGGAAATTTGGTTTTTCTTCATCAACTAGGAATTTATGATTTGTTATGACAAAAATGTATTACATTTGGTACAAAATAATTAATACAAATAACAAGTTTTGTAATTTTAGTGGAAATGTGAAAACTTAGAAGTGTTACATCTGACTCTGACTGGTAACCCCAAATTGATGATTAAATAATATATACAAAAAAAAAAAAAATCTGGTGTGATACACGCACACAACGTCCTTTTACAGTGATCTTTTAATTAGCCAAAAATTTGATTTTTAATTTTTAAGCATTTGTCAAAATTTTTCAAAAATTACAAATTCTGCATAAGTACAAAATAGAGCGCTAGTTGAAGAGACAAATTTTCACATATAATCTCATAAGAGCATTAATTCTTTCCGGAAATTTTTTGAGTGCGTTCCAACAACGTCGTATTAATTTGCCCGAGCGGGACGCGAGGGCAAATTAGGACGTTGTTGGAATGCACGAAAAATAATTTCTGGATATGAATTAATGCTCGAATGCAGATTCGGTAAGAAAATCGTAACGACACAAACCCTAAAAAAAGTAATGTCTACCTACAAAAAATTTCCAAGAAATTTTTTAGTTGTCTGGGTTACGGCTCGTGAACTAATTTTTCTATTTGTCATTAATGAGTGTCGTACGTTTTTCTCTAAAATTTTAAGTTGAATTCAAAAATGTAATAATATACCGGGTGTTCTATATAATATAGGAGTTATTAAAAAAAATAGAAAAAAAAACAAAAGAAACCCATTTTAGAAGTATTCAACTGGAAAATCACCTGTCTCACATCAATACACATTCAAAATGTAATAAAAATGGGAAGTCTGAAAAAAATCGAAAAAAACTGAAAAATAACAAGAGTAAAACACCTACTTCCGGTTCGCGATTTTTTAGTACACAAAACTTATACCGGGTGTCCATTCTCAAAGTCGAACATAGGCAATTAACATTAGAGCATTCGCTCGTTCTTCATTGAAATAGTTAATTTTTCTGTAGATAATTTATCAGACGTTGACAGTAAATACCTGATTTACGCCAAATAATTAGCAATTTTTTTGACAAACGCTACCGAACTTGAAAAGCAAGGCATGGCATATTTAAAAATTCCCAAGTTTTAAATTAGTATTTTAAAATAAAAATCGCATCTTGAATATTATTATTGGTATCATTTGATGCGTAATAATTTTATCTTTCCTTTGATACCATTACCTTCCCTGTAAGTTGAATTGCCGAGCAGGAATCAACCAATAGAAATCATGACCACCCTATGGCCACACTATGATTATATAGTCACTGTAGTTATGCACAGAGCCAGTAGATACAGGAGAGTACCGCAACGTCCGCCATGTTTGTTCCTCTGTCATATGCGTCACTTTGAGGTTTGTAACACAATTCCGTCAACGTGACATTTATTGGCAATCCGAAATTTTACTTAAAATTGGCAAGACTGTAAGTCTATGTCAAATTCGAGGTTATCAGGTTAGGTTTTTTTGTTATTTGACACAAACTGACGCAAAACATAACCTGATAACCTCGAATTTGACATATACTTACAGTTTTGCCAATTTCAAGTAAAATTTTAGACATGACTTAATCAGTCATTACCTCATTACTGATGGGAACAAAAATGGCGATGGCGGCATTTTCACGGATCAAAGAATGGCGGTACTCTCTTATATACACCGGCTCTGGTTGTGCACAGAGCCAGTGTATATAGTAGAGTACCGCCACGTCCGCCATGTTTGTTCCTCTGACATATGCGTCACTTTGAGATTTGTAACACAATTCCGTCAACGTGACATTTATTGGCAATCCGAAATTTTACTTAAAATTGGCAAGACTGTAAGTCTATGTCAAATTCGAGGTTATCAGGTTAGGTTTTTTTGTTATTTGACACAAACTGACGCAAAACATAACCTGATAACCTCGAATTTGACATATACTTACAGTTTTGCCAATTTCAAGTAAAATTTTAGACATGACTTAATCAGTCATTACCTCATTACTGATGGGAACAAAAATGGCGATGGCGGCATTTTCACGGATCAAAGAATGGCGGTACTCTCTTATATACACCGGCTCTGGTTGTGCACAGAGCCAGTGTATATAGTAGAGTACCGCCACGTCCGCCATGTTTGTTCCTCTGACATATGCGTCACTTTGAGATTTGTAACACAATTCCGTCAACGTGACATTTATTGGCAATCCGAAATTTTACTTAAAATTGGCAAGACTGTAAGTCTATGTCAAATTCGAGGTTATCAGGTTAGGTTTTTTTGTTATTTGACACAAACTGACGCAAAACATAACCTGATAACCTCGAATTTGACATATACTTACAGTTTTGCCAATTTCAAGTAAAATTTTAGACATGACTTAATCAGTCATTACCTCATTACTGATGGGAACAAAAATGGCGATGGCGGCATTTTCACGGATCAAAGAATGGCGGTACTCTCTTATATACACCGGCTCTGGTTGTGCACAGAGCCAGTGTATATAGTAGAGTACCGCCACGTCCGCCATGTTTGTTCCTCTGACATATGCGTCACTTTGAGATTTGTAACACAATTCCGTCAACGTGACATTTATTGGCAATCCGAAATTTTACTTAAAATTGGCAAGACTGTAAGTCTATGTCAAATTCGAGGTTATCAGGTTAGGTTTTTTTGTTATTTGACACAAACTGACGCAAAACATAACCTGATAACCTCGAATTTGACATATACTTACAGTTTTGCCAATTTCAAGTAAAATTTTAGACATGACTTAATCAGTCATTACCTCATTACTGATGGGAACAAAAATGGCGATGGCGGCATTTTCACGGATCAAAGAATGGCGGTACTCTCTTATATACACCGGCTCTGGTTGTGCACAGAGCCAGTGTATATAGTAGAGTACCGCCACGTCCGCCATGTTTGTTCCTCTGACATATGCGTCACTTTGAGATTTGTAACACAATTCCGTCAACGTGACATTTATTGGCAATCCGAAATTTTATTTACAATTGATGACTGTACGTCTATGTCAAATTCGAGGTTAGCAGGTTAGGTTTTGTTTGTTATTTGACACAGACTGACGCGAAACCTAACCTGCTAACCTCGAATTTGACATAGACTTACAATTTTGCCAATTTCAAGTAAAATTTTAGACATAATTCAATCAGTTATTGCTGATCACCATATGGGAATAAACATGGCGGCTATGGCGGCATTTTCACGGATCAAAGAATGGCGGTACTCTCCTATATATACTGGCTCTGGTTATGCATAGTGTACCTGTATAATACTTTAGTAAGAGTAGAGCAAACAGCGGAAAAATTTGAATCGTTTTTTCATGGCTACCATATTGAAAAAACAAGGTGTTTTAAGCTGTTGGCACTGTAAGCCAAATTCGAGGTTAGCATGTTAGGTTTTGTGTCAGTCTGTGTCAAAACTGACGCAAAACCTAACCTGCTAACCTTGAATTTAACATCGACTTACAGTGCCACCACCATAAACCACCTTGTTTTTTCAATATTTTATTAAATCGTGGTAGCCATGAAAAAATTATCCACATTTTTCCGCTGTTTGCTCTACTCTTACTAAAGTATTATACAGGTACACTAGTTATGCATGCATATGGGCATGCTAATATTCTGCTACAGTCTGATTTATTATGATGTTTGTAGTGAAATCAGAATCATAATTGTAGTACTAATTGTACATAATATCCAGTAAATATAAAAATGCATAAATCCATTATATAATATTGCCAAAATAAACACATGATTACTACTTAATACCACTAAATATAGTCGAGGCAATAGTTGTCAGTAATTAAATTGCATTCAAGATGGATCAGAATATTTTTATGTGATATACCTGTAACCTGTACCCTTTTATATTTTACAACCAATGTAGAAATTGAAATACGGATGTGTAAACGTAAAAAGTAGAGGAAGCTCGAGACATTTGCTCTTTACATTTTTAAAGATGTAAGAAATGGTAATTTAATCCAACAAAATTTTAAATTAGAACGATATTTAATAAATTTTGCTAAATATTGTCAGCTGGTGTATCGCCAACAGTTTTTTTTTGTTGCGGCAAAGGACATTACATTTATCAGAGTTTCTATAACTAAATATCGGCATGAAGAAGTAATTCCTATATATGGCCATGGGTGTCGTTGATGCTTCGGGGTGTCAAGCTCGGTCTTCAGAATGTAATATTATATACATTAAGTTTGGTATAGGTTTTTTTAAAAGCGTATAAATTAACTATATGTTATTTGTTCCATCCTTTGCAAATCTTTACAAAGCCGACGACCTTGATCAGTGAACACCCATAAAATGTAATTTTGAAGATTTTTACCTGACACCTGAGATTCTTTTATTCTAAGGAGAAGGCGCTATTAAAACACTTAAACCGCACAAATCACCAAGCAGCGATGGTATAACAGAAATGTTACAGAATTTAGGAGACCATGGCGTTGCACTGATCTGGGTGATAAAGTATGGAAGAGCGAAAAATGATTGGTGTACGTACTTTCGTTTTTAACCCAATTCATAAGAAGGGCAGAACTACCAAGTGCAGCATCTACTGCGGAATTACATTGAAGCAACATGTTACGCAAAATTCAGTGTCGACTAAAGTCGAAGAAAGCCAAACTACAGTGAACAAACGGGTTTGGGGTGCTGGGAGCAAATCATCATCCCGAGGCAGCTCATTGAGAAAAGCAAAGAGTTTCAAATCCCGATGAGTTTGCTTTGTAGATTATAGAAAGGTTTTTGATTATGTCGGTTAGAACCACTTATGGAAAATTTTTACCGATTCCCAATTATTTTGAATACCTTATCAAACATGGCCGGTAGAAAAGCTGTCACGTCACAATCATCACCTTTCCAGGCCCATATTGTGTTGCTAGATCTCTTCAACATCTATGATGAGAAAATAATGAGGACAATACTTGAAATTAGGAGTCGCGGAATTTCTGTAAAGTGCAGGCTCGAATCAATGACAAATTAACAGGTGCAATTCCTATTAACAGTGACATTAGGCAAGGCGACTCACTTAGCCCACTATTATTCAATATGGTAATGGACAAAGTTATCAAAAAGGAGCAATTTTCTCGGTGAATGAAGACGACCTTCAAAGGCTAACGCACATTTTCAACCAAAAAGGTAAAAAATACAACATGGTCATTTCAGTGGAAATATGTATGAATACATCAAAAGATCATCGTAAATGCAAGATCGAAGTTGATGGACAGACTATCCAACAAGAACTAAGCTTCAAATACCTCGGTATAGACATAACAAGGTATAGAAATGTGGAAGATGAAGTACGGCAACAGGTAACTAAGGTGAATAAGGTAGCAGGGTGTCTTAATGATGTAATATGGCGAAACAAACACCTTAGATGAGACACAAAATTACGAATACATAAAACGGCAATCAGGACATCATGACATACAGAACAGAGACGAGATCAGACACATCTAAAGCGAGACGCCTACTGCAGACCACGGAAATGAAAATACTCCGTCGGATTTCAGGAAAAACACTACTAAATAGAGAAAGAAGTGAAGATATAAGACGATCATGCAACACACGAAATGTCAAGGAATGGGTACTACAACGAAAACTAGAATGGAATAAGTACATAAATAGAATGACGGATGACAGACTGATGCGAATCACAAGAGACAAATCACCCAACGGCAAGCAAAGTATAGGCAGACCAAAAAAGAGATGGTGTGACAACTTAGAAGCAAGATGATAAAAAGCCGAAGAAGGAACAGGCCTTAGGAGCCTATAATAGACGAAAGAAGAAGGAGAAAAAACGAATTTCTGTAGCAGGTAAAAGGATTTCTAATCTAAACCTTACCAGCAACAAGTGAAGAAGAAATGACAGCACTAATTGAGCGAGTTGAAGCAGAAACTAAACGTCTAGGTCAAGAAATGAACATGCATAAAACTAAATTGATGCTAGTCGACTATACTCTCCACTTAACAGCCGTTCTAACTACCTTAAAAACGGTCGCCGAATTCCCATAATTTGGATCGTACAGGTACAATGGAAACTGTGAAACCGAAGTTAGAGGAAGAATAGGTATAGGGAAAAACGCAATGGCTAGGTTAACTGCAGTTGTAAGGATCACTCAATATAAAACGCGACAAAACGGAGACCTGTTCGCACATTAATACTCTTTATATTCTTGTATGACGTGCGAACATAGAATACCCATTAAAAATGTAATAAAAATGTAAAGTTTGAAAAAAATAGTTAGAGCCGTTTTTGAAACACAAGAGTAAACATCATACTTCCGGTTATGCGATTTTCTTCAAAAGCTTGCTGTCGCATTTAGATAGTACACAAAACCTATATATGAAGTTTCAACGCCATACCTCTTTTCGTTTAGGAGTTATTCTGTTCACAGACAGACAGACGGACGGACACAGACCAATGAGCAAAAACATGTTTTTTGGGTTCAGGGGACTCTTAAACGTGAAGATCTGTTGAAAACCCAATTTCGAATTTTTGGGGTGAATCCAATACTTCTTTTATCGTAAAAACAAGTAAAACCCGTCTGCAAAACTTAACAGTGTGTTATTTACTGAATGGTTAGTTGTACGTTAAAAACCTGTAGAATCTTTTTTGTAGAGAATTCCCTAGCCTTCATTTTTTGTAATAACTAAAAAGTCATACCAGCCATAGAAAGCGAGATATTTGCGAAAAACTTATTTCAGTGACCTTTGACCTTGAATAACTCAAAACGCAAGAGCGATATCGATGGGGACTTTTGAGACATTATTTGTAATGTCAAAATAAAGGTGTATGCAAAATTTCAGCTCACTTGGATTTTTTTTGGCAAATGCTGCGATTTTCCGTCAAATGTAACTGGACTATTGCATACTTATCAGCCGGGGTCGGTAGCTCAGTGGTAAGCATCCTGACTACTGATCTAAGGGTCGCGAGTTCCATATCTGGTCCCGGCGAGGTTTTCAAAAATAAAAAAATTTAGATGAAAGCCTCTACAGAATGCCATAATTCGGAAGTGATGTAAAACCGTGGGTCCCATGTTACTACGATGTGTAGCATGTAAAAGATCTCTTGCTAGGGTTGGAACTCCTTAGTCTCGGCAAAATTCTAAGTAGGACTTTGACCATATGATCAAAGCAGTCGGTGTCTAAGGTACCTGGTACTCTGCATGCCTAGACATTGTCCATTATCAAACAAACAACAACATAATTATCGTAAAAAAATAAATCTCAAAATCTAGCTTTTCCAGTCTGTAGTGAAAGCAAATGTAACGCTCTAGGATTTGGATGTGAATTATAGCAATACTAGGGATGCTGCACTTTTTACTTAATTATAGCGGGTCTCTCTCTCTGTCTCTGAACAGATATTTTACAGTATGCCCAGGACGCTTATCATGAACAGTCTATAAAATATCTTACTATTAAACCTAGCGTATCATGGGTATCGCTCAAATGCAATTATTAGAAATGTAAATTGTAGATAGGTACTTTAAAACTCGTGTCCGTAACACATGACCGTGCATAATTATTAACTTAATTCAGTAATAATTAACATAAATATTTATTTTGGCGAAGCTATGTGTAATTGAACATTAATAAATGTCATGTAGCAGTAACTTAAGTGTATTCGACTTTAAGTTAATATACAGTTCTGTTCACATACTGAGAATTTCTGACAACTAAATAGGAGAAATTGAGATACATTATAACTACGACAATTCCAGTGGCGTACATCACGGACATCTAATTGTGTCCTATTATCTGTCGAGCAAAAGATTAAATGAATAACTATAGTAATTATGTACATGGTTTTAAAAATTACTTTCCAAATCTTTAAAATTCGCACTTTTCAAAACTTTATTCGTACAGGTACATTCAATTTTGGAGGGTCATATTTTCTCCAAAATTTCCCATTCTTAAATTTATAACGGTTTAGTAACTTGACTTTGACAATTCGAAGCTTGACATTAATTTATTATACATATCATAATTTTTAAATGCATCCGCTCCATATTTTCGATATGTGAAAGCAACTGTTTTTTGTATGATTAACTTGATAAGAGGCTTCCACGAATGGGGCCCCCAATTAATCCGCTGCGAATTCCGGTTCAATGGGATTGCCGGGAACTGCCACTTAATAACCCTGACTTGGGTTCAGTTATTTGTTGGAGTGAAACAAGACTTAACAAACACGAGTATATTGAGTAACAACGATTACAAACGTCACTGATGGACCGATGGTTTTTTACAAAAGCTTCAACTGTTGTGACACGCTTGGATTGGCCACGCGAAAATAGCGAATTGCGCGTAACTGTAACACAAAACAACCTGGAAACGTCTTTACCAGGGAGTTAGAACGACCGCAACCCAGCACAAAGCATAGCTGAACTTGCATACTCGAAATTCTGATTCTAACTAACTCTGAATTTACAACGAGCCGAACTCGCAAATTCATCAAGGAGGGGAAAGCTCAAACACTATTGGCTGAGGCGATCCTGCGTAGCCAATCGGAGCGTCGCACGTAGGAATAAATACTTATTCTAAGAATCTTAATGCTAAGCTCTCTCAATGAGGCAATTGAACGAAATCCATAAACCCATGATTCCCAAATATGCTAAGTCGGCTTAAGTTCTATTAGAAAATGTATCCATCCGCTTAAAAGCCATTAAGGGAAGCTTACAAATTTCTTTCCAATATCAACAGAGGCAAACAAATACGGCAAGAAGCAAATTTGACTTTACCACGACCTTTGAATGAGATAGTACAGTTATGACTTGAATTACATGATTAATTATAATCAAAAAGGTTTTGATGCACGCATCTGTGTGAATCAAACATGCCGCCCCCGAAGTGCCGAATATGGCACGACGTGATTAAATCCCAAAATTAAACTGAAATCTGACACTACCAAATAATCAAATGCATAACAAGAACTAAGGACAGATGATAATCCAAGAGCCTTACAGATAACTTACAACTAGCATGAATACAAGCTAAGAAACAACTAAACCTAGCAAAATGTTCAATCAGCGAAAACTACCAACTAAGAGCAAAGTCAATGTTTATTGCCCTTGATCGCAATGATCGTCTTTGGGTATGATGTACACTTTACGCACCGAGCGTTTCAGGAGATTCCCTCGGGAATCGCGCACCTGCACCACACGCACAACACCATCCGCTCCTGGATATGTGGCCGAGATGATTGCCAGTGGCCAATGGTAGCTTGGAGATGCCTCGTCGTGGACGAGTACCACGTCGCCCACCTGGGGGGCTAGAGACGTGCTGGAGGACTTCCACTTAGGCCGGCGCTGCAGGAGGTGGAGGTAGTCCCGGGACCAACGATCCCAAAACCGCTGGGACAGCCGCTGGACCAGCCCATAGCAGCTGAGACGATTTTCCGGTATGTCCTGGAGTTGGGCTTCCGGAAACGAAGTCAGCTTCCGACCGATCAAGAAGTGGGCAGGAGTAAGGACTTCGGGGAATGAGGCGTCGGTAGGGAGAACACAGAGTGGGCGGGAGTTTAGTATCGCCTCCACTTGAGTCAGCATGGTGTAATACTCAACGAAAGTTAACTTTGCATTGCAAGATATTCGCCTTAAATAATATTTCAATGACTTTACCCCCGCTTCCCAAATGCCGCCAAAGTGCGGAGAGCGTGCCGGAATAAAATTCCACTTAATGCTATGTTTCGACAATTCCTCCCTTATGCATTGCTCACTAGAGCCTGACAGGATATTTTTTAATTCCGATAGCTGATTTCCGGCAACGGTGAAACTGGAATAGCGCCTGAAAAGTTCAAATTCTGGGACGCGATGGTGAAGAGTGGCCACTACTGGGCGCGACTCTTGGGCTGCTAGCTCACCCGAATCAATTTTAACGGGCTGGGGTTTTAAGTCCGCCTGTGACAAAAACTCTGGCCCGTGCCACCACAAGCGTGAGTTGAGTAACTCCTGGGGTAACATTCCCCTGCTAATTATATCGGACGAGTTGCAATTTGTACGCACGTGAAACCATTCTTCCCTATTGCTTAGTTCGTGAATCTCGGACACCCGGTTCGCGACGAACGTCTTCCAATTACTCGCATCCTTATTTATCCAGTGCAGAGTTATGGTGGAGTCCGACCAATAGTACACGCGGTCAAATTTAAATGCGGAGGAATCGAGTATAGTTTTAATCAAACGAGCCAACAGTAAGGCTGCGCAAAGCTCCAGACGAGGCAAGGATATTGTTTTTAATGGAGCGACCCTTGACTTAGCACAAAGCAAATTGGTGGTGACATTACCGCGCGCGTCAACGCAACGTATATACACGGCGCACCCATAGGCTACAGAACTCGCGTCCGCAAATCCGTGGAGATCTATCGAATTTATGTCATCGCAAATTACCCGCCTCGGAATTGTCAATGAGCCCAAAGCGCGCAATGAAGAATGGAGTTCGTCGTATCTGGAACGCATCTCCATGGGCACCGTTTCGTCCCATGACAACTTCAACTGCCAAAGCCGTTGCACGAGAAGTTTCAAAGTTAGAACGCTTGGACCAAGTAGTCCCAAGGGATCGAATACTTGAGCCATACTAGAGAGTATAGCCCGCTTGGTAACTGATTTGCAACAGCTAGGGTTCACTCTGTAACTTAGCACGTCCCGCCGAGTATCCCAAAAAATGCCGAGAGTTTTCTCCGTGGCGTCTTCCGTCAAAGAAATGGGCTCTACGCTGCCGCGATCCACACCAATGGCGCTAGCTACTTCACTGTCGTTGGATGCCCACTTTCGCAATTCAAACCCGTACCCCGACAAAGCGCTACTAATTTCGAATTGCGTTTTTATGGCTTCCGCCCTATTTTCAAAACCAGTCAGTAGGTCATCTACATAAAAATCCCGGCTAATTCTTAATGAGGCCTCTGGAAGCGATGCTTCGATTTCCTGGGCGATTTGTATCAAGCACCTAGTTGCTAGGTACGAGGCTGATTTAGTACCGTAGGTGACCGTTAAAAATTTGAAGCATTTTACCGCTGAGGTTTTGTCGTCACGCCATAAAATTAATTGGTATTGCGTCTGCGAGGGGTCCACGAGGATTTGCCTGTACATTTTGGCGCAATCTGCTTTCAGCACGTACTTGAATTGCCTAAAGCGACAAAGAATTGCAAACAGCGACTGCTGGACCACTGGGCCCTTATGTTGAAGGTCGTTAAGCGATACTCCGGAGGAGGACGCACAACTGCCGTCAAAAACAACGCGATGTTTGGTCGTTGAACTGTCCTCCTTTATGACTGGCAAATGTGGCAAATAAAACCGAGGATGAGGAAGGCTCGCTTCGTCGTCCACCTTGCTCAAGTGACCAAGCGACTCGTATTCTTTGAGAAATGCGGAATATGCGGTTTTCAACTCGGGATTTTTTGACAATTTGTTTTCTAATGAATAGAAACGCTTTAATGCTATACCGCGCGAGTCTCCCAGCGATGGAGCATCTTTCCTGAAAGGTATGCTCACGATGAACCTACGCGGCTCCGACGACGCCCGTTTCGTAGTCGATTGAAAATGGTCTTCGCAAAATTTGTCATCAGCAGAGAGTCGGCCTGATGAACCGTAAGCCCCCTCGATTTCCCAAAATCTCTGAATGCCGTGCTCGATGCCGGCTACACTTAAATGAACTCTATTTGAAAGAATGAGCGCTCGATTTTCGACATTCATGTTTCCGCCTAAAACCCAACCAAAAAGAGTTTTTGTTAAGAATGGCTTCTCTGGGCCCAATTTCACCTGTCCCTGACAGAGCACTTGCCAAAAGACATTCGCGCCTAATAAAAGATCAATCTTTCCCGGTGTATTACAATCTGAATCGGCTAACACAATGTTTGGTGGGATCTTCAAATCCCTTAACGAGAAAGAAAGGGCCGGCAGAGGGTCCGTAATTTTGTCTAACACAACACAGCTCAAAATGTCCTCGTATTTCCCGTTGCGGGAGCGGATTCGAACGTTTGCTCTGAATTCAGCGTTCAGAGCCCTGGCACCAACACCCGACAGTGAGGTGGCATTACCTCGTTTCTCAATTTTCAAATTTTGACACAAGTCGGCGCTAACTAAGTTAAGTTGGGATCCGGGGTCCAAAAGAGCTTTTGCCCGGGAAAATGACCCGGAGGATCCTTCTACGAATACGCTAACCGTGGACAATAAAACTTGCGCTGGCGCCGCGATTGCAGGACGGCTACAAGCTGCTGAAACGGATGCGACGGGTGCCTCGCTCGGGGCGACGGCCCCGACCTCCCGTGCGTAGCTGCTGGTTTCTGGCGGTCCAGGACGCGGCGACGGAATATTTTCGTGCGCGTCGCGCTTTGGACGCAAACACAGTAAAGTATGGTGCTTTTTTCTGCATACGCGACATCTCGACGATGTGCATTTTACCACGAAATGTCCGGGCTTGAGACAATTGTTGCATAGTTTCAAACGACGCGCCTCTTCGATACGAGCGTTAACCGACAATTTTGAAAAAGATTCGCAAGCGCTAATCGAATGATTACTATTTTTGCAAAAATCACAAGAGTGATTACCTTGCTCTCTGGCTACATGAGCGCGTGCATGACTTTTTTGCTCGGATCCCTGATTTCCCAAACTCGAACCTATTTTCGCAGCTTCCAGCGAACCTAATAAGTGACTTTTGCTTTCTAAAAAATCTAACAACTCTCGCAAAGTAGGAAATTGTCCGGTATGTTTGTATAATTCCCAGTCAGTCTGCATTGCTGAGCTGAGCTTCGAAACTATGATATGTATTAGTATGGTGTCGACTGTGGGTTCCCCGTACGCCTTTAAAATTTCCAAAATTCTAACTACACTATCGAGCAGCCTTTGAACAGACGAATGTGAATCCTTTTTTACGCTCTCTAAACTGAATAACGCATTTATGTTTGATTTTACTATCAGTTTCTTATTTTCAAAGCGCTTGACTAGGATGTCCCAAGCAATGGTATAGTTATCGTTGGTAACTTTTAACGACGAGATTGAACTAGCAGCTTCTCCCTTAAGGGAAGAAATCAAATAGTAAAATTTCTGAACGTTGGTCAAATTAGCGTTGTTATGAATAAGCGACGTAAAGGAGTCATGAAATTGAACCCAATTCTCGAATTTCCCCGAAAATGAAGGCAAATCTAAGGGTGGTAATCTTAATCCAGCGAGCTCTCCTGAAGGGCCACTTTGCATAGAATTTTGACCTAGATTCGGTTTTATACCCGGACTGATCTTATTTTTTGATAAGAATTCCTCGACTGTGCTACTAATCTCGCTAAAATGAGTCATAAAAGAGTCGAACTCATTGAAAAGTTCATCAAAGTGTTCAGCGTCGGCCTCCATTAGGCCCTCCATTGACTTATTATACTCATCCAACAAATTTTGGAAACAACTAAACTCTTTTGACAAGTTGCCGACATCGTGAGCCTTCACGGGGCTGGACGAAGAAATTCTATGAAACAGAGTTTCGAAACGATCTACTTTGGCTTTTATGAATTTGCAACGAGTGGTTAAAGCGTGAGTTTCCGACATGACCGCTGATGTCGAACGAGTTTCCACCATGACTGACACAAGCAAAAAACAACACTAAACGAAGGTGTAATGGAAAAGGACTTACTTTTGATTTGAGAACGTAGTAACTTCTTGACGAACAGAAAACCAACCCGCTGCCGATCGCTGCCGCTTGACGTGGGACCTGGACTCGGTGTAAGCTCTCGATGGTTGAATTTCCTGGTGTTGGCGAAGCTTCTTGACGCTCTCCGACGAAATGATGATGGAGCAATTGCATCCACCAGCTACTGGAAACTTGTACACTCGCGTTTTTTAGCTTCTTCCAAATCCGGCTCGAAGGACCAATGTTTTTTGTATGACTAACTTGATAAGAGGCGTCCACGAATGGGGCCCCCAATTAATCCACTGCGAATTCCGGTTCAATGTGATTGCCGGGAACTGCCACTTAATAACCCTAACTTGGGTTCAGTTAGTTGTTGGAGTGAAACAAGACTTAACAAACACGAGTATATTGATTAACAACGATTACAAACGTCACTGATGGACCGATGGTATTTTACAAAAGCTTCAACTGTTGTGACACGCTTGGATTGGCCACGCGAAAATAGCGAATTGCGCGTAACCGTAACACAAAACAACCTGGAAACGTCTTTACCAGGGAGTTAGACCGAAACGCAAACTAGCACAAAGCTTAGCTGAACTTGCTTCCTCGAGACTCTGAATCTAACTAACTCTGAATTTACAACGAGCCGAACTCGCCAATTCAAGGAGGGGCAAGCTCAAACACTATTGGCTGAGGCGATCCTGCGTAGCCAATCGGAGCGTCGCACGTTATTTAGGAAAAATGCTTATTCTAAGAAACCTTAATGCTAAGCTCTCTCAATGAGGCAATTGAACGAAATCCATAAACCCATGATTCCCAAATATGCTAAGTCGGCTTAAGTTCTAGTAGAAAATGTATCCATCCGCTTAAAAGCCATTAAGAGAAGCTTACAAATTCCTTTCCAACATTAACAGAGGCAAACAAATACGGCAAGATGCAAATTTGACTTTACCACGACCTTTGAATGAGATAAAACAGTTATGACTTGAATTACATGATTAATTATAATCAAGAAGGTTTTGATGCACGCATCTGTGTGAATCAAACAGACTCTATGCAATGTTTTCTTCAATTTTATTAACAGCCTAATATAAGCAGAGCAAAAAGGAATTATGTCAATGGTTTCGATTTGACATTTTTAGTAACATGTTTGCGAAATGATTTTGTGAATTTTCATAAATTTTCTGCGGAAAATAATTGCTTTTTTAGTTTGTGAATTTTTGTGCATATGCATATTAGATAAAATCTTGAAAAGCATTTCACAGAAACAGTAAACTTTACATTTTCCTGCAGATATTATAATTAAAATATTTTAATGCTGTCACGTAGTTAACGAAAAATGGATTATGCATAGACGATGATAGCTGTGTTTTCTGTCACCACTAGGTTAGCTGAACTATTACAGAAAATAACAATTTCTTAGCGTTGGTGGCTTTTTATTTCAACCTGAAAATTACTTTGCTGGATGAGGGACAGATACATGATACACCAAGTTGTTAACATATCAAATGCATGTCAGTAACGCCCTTATTACAATGTTCCTTAAACGATAGTTATACTAATATAACATAACAACAGCATATAATCTGCACATGTTGTTGTAATGTTGAACTGTATTATGTTTAGATTTAGCGACATAATTGATCGTGCCACGCATCTCACATTGGTGGTAGTGTAAATGTGTTTAGTGGTTGTGCATGTTTATTGATATTTCGTTATATCCCATAGTAAGAACACTATTTTTAATGGAAAATAAATGTAACTTCAATTATAATAGCTCTGTTTTCTCATATTAAAAGTAATATGCTATGATTCTTTAAAAATGTCAGTCCTTTTTAGGTAAAGCATGCTAGTAGAGACTTACTGATGAGAGTTTGAAACATTTTAGTAGTGTTGTACCGGGAGCTAATAGCCATAATAATAAAATTTTTTTTAAATATTTTTCCCTTGTTGAATCTAATAACATTGAATCATTTCCTTACCTTATTCGGAAGCTTTTCCATAATATTTGCTTGTAGATGTTAAATTTACTTGGTTATATTATTCTAAATATTAGGAAAGTCCGTTTTATATTGTGTTTTCTAATAAAACATTTAATTTTACATATGCGTAACACAGAGTGTATATAAATGACTAAGTACATAGTGTCTTGAAAAAGTAAACTTCTTTGGCGTTTCAGTCCAATTGTTTTAGTCATCGAATGCGGACGTGTTCTTTTAGTTCCGTTAACACACTTAACGTACATGAATTTAGTCAAATAATTTTGCCCGTTGCGGGCAAAATTATTGCCACAATGAGTGATTATAATGGATGTGATAGGTATTTTATAGATTTTCAAAGAGGTGAAAAGTGTTTACTTGCCCTGTGCTGGTCTATGTGGTAAGGTGTATCAGCCAAAAAGTGTGAACTTTAGTTCAGAAGAATTCAGTATACTTGTGTTTAAGAGAAATATTGGCGGGTTTTTGCGATTTGTGTGCGAATAATACTAATAACTATTGAAGATATGTGATAGAAAACGTGAAGACAACCGTGAATGACATAGATACCTGATTGAAAATTAGAATGTTTTGATGGAAACGTAAAAACTACGGTGACAAACATCATGGAGCAACAGACAGATATGACTTGCTCTGGAAAATTAATTTTAAATAAACACGAACTGGTCGTAGTAACCAACATTTTCATTGCATCGTTTGTATAACCGCAATTGCTGGCACAAACTATATTAAAAAAGCCAACGACGAAGAGAAGAAATATCTGAACTGCTGTAATGCTAAAAAAGAGCTTAACATTAATTTATATGTAGGTAATTTTCCATAGAACTTAAACTGTCCAGTTTACAACGTAAACTAGAACAAGAACAAAGTAATAGATTCTTTAGAATAAAAGAACCACATACTGAAATTATTTTGATATGACTCACACGTGCATAATCGCCGCTTGTCGCCTATTCGTCAAGATAGCGGCTCAATTAAAAATCACATGTAAGTTAACGCCCTCAAACCTCGCATGCAATTTCTCAAGGAGCAGAAAAACACGTAATTACAGCCATGTTATTCTTTTGGCTAAACAAAAGCCGAACGCCTAAGTTTTAAAAATAGCATTCTTAGGGTAAACGGCCCTCAAATAAAGCCAGGCCAACAACCGGAGATATTAGCATGTCATCGGCCGCTCGGGCTAACAAAGAAAGAACGACTTAAACTTTCCTTTTCACGAGGAAGATGACAACGAGGAAATCAAAGCAACGCTAAACGAAAATACAAATTGCAAACAAAGAAGTTATAACTCCGTACAAATCACCGGCCGCGTGCCAGGAAAATTTCACAAAACGAACAAAGGGAGGCACTCGGCTTGAGCATTAAGCCAGGTAAAAGGATTTAAGCGCCTCTCCAACACGAGGCGGATAGCGCCAAGGAATCAATATACGGCACGGATTAGACCCAGCGGCGCGCGCGAAGACTTAATCAAATACTCATCTCGCGACCTAATTAAACGTACCGGCCAAGTGAGCGTAACATAGGCAAGCCGGGTGTCATTAGAAACGTCTTCGCATCAGCAGTCCAATGGGCCGCATAAAAAAATACTCCGGGCAAAAATTAGTGCGCCAAACACAAAATAAGTAATTAATTACAAACCGACCCCCGGAAGCGAAAGTAGCACGTCCCACCCCAAAAACGACCGTCCGGGAGAAGGCAGTGGGAGTAAACGAACCCTTTAAAAGAAGCTTCCTCGGCCAGAAAAAGTATTCGGTCGATCCTCTTGATCTCGAGTTTTCCCCCTTCCAGCAGAGACCCTCCGGTCCCTGGAAAGAACCAAAAAACCTTCTGCTAGATCCTCTAGATCGTGGAAGTCGACTCCGTGACTCCGAGTTCTTGTTAGATCCTCTTGATCACCAGAACAAAGGGAGCCCGAGTCGCAGCCGCCACCGCCTACCTCTCGAAGAGCACCCAGCCCCAGGTCGAGCTGAGCCCTGGTTCGTCGTCCACGTCATCGCCTGCCGTAAACGCTGCTTAGTGCGCCGCCGTGCCCCAGGCCCTGCCGCCCCCGGACCTCCAGCGCTTCTCGCCGTTTCCGCTGCATCGCTCCGCAACACCGCGACACGCAACACGCCAGGATGCCGCCCACGTAAGTTCTCAGAAACAAACACAGCTACTCGAATCTATTTCGCAGAAACCAACACCTGCGAGTGAAGACAGACGCCGCCGCCGTCCGTCCCTACGTCCAGTCCACTGCGAGGACGACGCCGCCACACAGACCGCCTCCACGTACGCTGCCGCTCCCATGTCCAGAAGCACGCACCCTTCCACAGGCGCCGCCGCCGACTACACCTACGTCCAGCTCACTGCGAGAAGCATCGCCGTCGCTCGGACTACCACCTCGCAAGCTGCCGCTCCCATTCGCCGCCAAGCGACGCCGCTTGCTCGCGCCACCAGCTGACGCCGTTCAGCCCCGCCGCAGCTGCACCCATAGCAGAAAGCAGCCCCACACCACCTCCATGGAGGAAGCCATTCGCCGCCGCCGCAGCATCAACAATGCCAACTTAGAGCCCACGCCTTCCAGCGGGGCCTAGCCATCGATCATCGAGGAAGAGGAGGATGGACAGCCGACGCCCGAATTCGCCGCCCACCGTCGCCAAGCTCGAGGTTTGCTGCAGCAGCTGCTTGCGGACCAGAGAGCGCTCCGGCCCGCCGCGCATCATCCGGCTCGACGCCACCCCCAGGTCGCTCCTGAAACACCAGAAACTCCGCGCCACGAAGAGGACTTTGCTTGAGCTCGCGCTCCCAAGCACCGTCGCCCTGGCTTCGCACAGCTCCGCCGAGGATGCACCTGGCCACGGCAATGACGCCTCAAGCCTCCGCCGTCGCCCCCTTGACCTGCCGCCGAGGTGTGTCATCCTGCCTCCAGGCCATCCGGAACGTGGACACCGTGTTAGGGAAGATAGACGGTCGGCCTTACCTTTTGGCGAAAGTTATATTTGATGTTTTGCCGGCTGGTAACTATCGGCCTAATTGGGCTAGCTCGCCGCGAGGGTCGCAGGGTTCCAGCTATGCTGAAAAAGTATAAAAAAAAATAGGGCGCCAGGTCCACGACTCAAGTTCTAATCCTTATGCCGGACCGTACATAAGGTCAGGACAATTTCCAGCAGCACAAAGAAAACAATCAAATCAACCACCAAAGAAAATATCACAGCTTTATTAATAAAAGGTGGGTATGTACTATAGTGCAAATACAAACATTAATGTACAACAAATCAGGCAGGCGTTCAAATACACATAAGTGATCATACGATGTACCAATTATAAATTTCAATGTAAATGTATATATATATATCTAAATAAATTATTACAAATGCATGCAAAAAAAGAAGAAATGTAGTTTCGGGCCGTAAATAAATATTACCATGCAAATATTCATAAAGCAAAATTTAGGCCGCGAATCGTTGGACAGTACAAACACTCTAAAAAAAAAGAAACGAGGGTACGCCGGGCGTCGCGGAGACAATTAAAATAATTTAAATTGATTAAGCGCGAGTCGCGGAGCGGGTTTAAAATTTCGCGTATACCGGCTCAGAGCAATACAAGACCACCTCGGCTAACGTTTTAACCCCGAAGGTTAGCCCTAAATGACGCTATATCTATATTCAAAATTTTCTAAGGGGCGGAATCAGCGTGCGTTTGCGTGGCCACACATGAACGACGGTGTCCATATTAGAAGTGCATTCAGTGTACGTATGTATATTTATATGCTAAAGAAAGCAAAGGCTTGGATTTGCCCATTACTCGGTTAGCGAAGATCTACAAATAATCACAATGCTCCCGAAGTCGGCTTATGAGACACGCTACTGAAGTGTGCCTAACTTCACGCCGGACGTTTGACATGAATATATTAAATACTGTTTTGTGATGTAAACAGCGAAGCTTTAAGGCTTCCGAACTGTGTTATGCAAGCTGGTGAGTAAACGCGACGTCCAGAAAGGACACAAGTGAAGCTCAAAGCTACAAGTTCTACTCTATAAATTTTTTTTCAGATAACACAGGTCAATAAGGGTAGGAGACCCGAAGGCACAAACGGAGCAATACACAGGTAAACCTTATGACCTCAATTTAGCAAGTAGCAGAGGGTATCCGCATATCATTGCGCGGCGGCCCTATCATTTAATTACACAAATTCTAAATATTACTAATCTAACGATGCACGAAACCTATCACCTAAATCACATGCCCGAAGTGCTAACGGCATGAAACAGTATGATTCAATTATAAAGTACAACAGGCGCAATGCATATTATCTACAATAACGTCTTGCCTGCAGGAAAGTTTACCAGAACCTAATCTCTCCGTTTGCTCCCCTGTTGTTGGACGTAGCTAGCGAAGCAACGAGGGCGGCTGCAGCTGCGGGAGGCAGTGCCAGCTGTGGAGGCTGCAGAATGACTTGCAGGTGAGTGTAAAGCAGTTGCTCAATCTTCAGTGTTGCCCACGAGAGTTGCAACATTCACAGGCGATGCGACTATCTTAGGGCCCAGTGCATCGAACTGGATTCCAGCAGGGTGCAGTCGAACGGGATAGGCCTGCTCCAGACAGGAAGGATTTCAAGCAGATGGGGAGTGTCTTAATTCCCACCGGGAATTTTTGGCTAAAAACGCACAGAACCCAAATGTATTCCCGATTAAGAAGAAACTGGCCTAATCTTACCTCAAGCTGGGGGTCGAGCCGAAAGAAGCGTGCTAAAGTAGTTTCCAGGAGATCCGCCAAAAGCGAAGGAATGCAAGTAAGTAGCTATCTAATCATTACGAACATCCACGATAACGCAGAAATGCTTCCAGATCCCTCAAACAATCTATTCGAAGAGGCGAGCCCTACCAAAGGGCTATGAAGCACTTAGCTGCAGAGGAACACCTACTAGCACGACAGTTTAGCTTGGAAAAAGAAAGCCGAAAAATTCAAAAACCCAGCCCACAGGTCATCTGATAACAGAAATTTGGGCCAGAAGAAGCCAAAAAAACCAGTCAGGCAAGTTTGACTGCAGGCAAAGATAACATTGCTCTAGCAACAAATGGAATAGTTAAAAACAATTTGTATCACCGGTTGCCTAGCGGCCATACCCAAATATTTGTAGAAATATAGCAAGAATAAACCTAATTTGCAAAATATGAGTAATTAAACGAGGGATTGCTTACGAAACTGCATGATAATTATAGGAGAGTAATTAAAAATAAGATATAGCTAATTATACCTAGTTTAAAGTTTGCAAAAATTGACAAAAGCCAACCATAAATATTCAAGTTCAGAATTCAGCTAGCGAAAGTTCAATGCTACGGGGGGCACTCCAAAAGTATCGTAACAAATCCTCCCCCAACAAAAGGGAGGGTAAATCACCCCAGATTTACCCGACCATACAAATGCCAACAAAAGAAATCGCCCTAAGAGACAACAAAAAAAAACGATGCCTGCCGGAAGGAAACAAAGGGAAGGAACAAAGGATCTAAAGAAGTAGACAAGAAGAGAGGATGTAAGAGTTCAAGCACATCATCGAAGACAACTAGACACCAACCTCTTCCGTCGCTGCAAGATGATGTGAGCTGCGCCGGTGGAAGGGAAGGTTACGTCAGGTTGCAACAAAGATGCACCCGAAACGCAAACACCTCGGAAAGATGTGGAGTGGGAGACAGGAAAGCGAACGACACAGAAGAAGGAAGGGAAAGGAAAACCAACCTCAACCAAGGGTTAAGTACTTAGGCCCAGGATCGACCTACAGCACTGAAGCTATCTCCAAATGACGGAAGGTAGAACTGATATCCAAAATAACACGAAGTATAAAGAGAACGAGCACAGCAAAAAGAGGGAACATCCCTTTCAAACAAGAAAAAAAAATGAGACAGAGAAAGATGCGAGAAATGAAGGGACCAGATGTTTAGGTCGGGACCCCAATTCGAGAAAAAGGAAAGGTGAGTTGGGTCCCAAAGATTCCGTCCGACGTCCCCAAACCAACCTCCCAAAAAGACGTAGACGAGACCACACAAACAAAGACAACAGGGGTTGGCGAGAGCATAATGCCTTGGAGAAAGATTCAGGTCCCAATAAATCCGACAAAGTCGATGCCCTAGAAGAGCGAACGAAACCGTCCTCAAAAACCAGACACTCCCAAACGCACAACCGAAAAGGACAGAGGCTCAATAAAAGAGTCGGGTTCCACGAATCCAGACAACGCTGAGGCCCTAAAAGAGGGCAAAAGAAACCGTTCTCAGTCATAAAGCGTGCCCAAGGCAAGGAGTAAGTTTCACTTGAGGATTGAAATCCGCCTAAGCGAGGGGATACCCTATCAACCAACCAAACACACAGAACGTATAGCTGACGGCAATAGGCATCATCAGCTATACCTCAAAAATCCAAAAATCCAAAAGGGCACCCTACAAGCATCCACCAAGCTCACTCAAACCTCACCAAGAAAGCGGACAAAAGAAATCCTAAAAGAAATGAAGTCAAGCAATCAATCACTATACCAATCTATCCCAAAGATGGCTGGAGAGATTATCCAAATCGCCGAAGCAAATCTCCCAGACACATCGCCACCGAATAACTAACCTATCATCAATCCACACAAAGAAGAAAACCAATCAAAGAAGAACTACTCCAAAGCAATCCAAAGAGGTTCGGGAGATTATCCAAATGTGCCGAAGCAAATCTCCCAAAACGCATCGCCACCGAACAACTAGCAAACAATCCGAAGAATAAAAGAGGAAAAGAACCAATCAAAGAAGAGCTAAACCAATCCACACTAGAAAGATGGTTTGAAGAGCCTATAAATCCACAAAAGTGTACCCCTCAAACGCACCAATCACACTCCAAAATACTAATCATCACTCCAAAGGAAAAAGCAAGAAAACAAACTACACAGAGAAAACACAAAAAACTCAAGCAAACTGAGTCAACAAATACTCAATAAAATTCGCAAACACGCAGCCAATAAAAATACAAATCATCAAAAAGATTCATCAAAACACAACAATAAGCAATTCTATAACTAGGAGTCAATCATAAAATAACACAAAAAAAAGTCAATACAATATAACACCCTAAAAATTCGATTTGCACTATAGTACCACCAAGTACCCTAATAACGACGTAGTCAAAAATCCTTTCAAGGCCCCAAAGCGTTGGGCGTCAAAATCTTCTTGTTAGGGAAGATAGACGGTCGGCCTTACCTTTTGGCGAAAGTTATATTTGATGTTTTGCCGGCTGGTAACTATCGGCCTAATTGGGCTAGCTCGCCGCGAGGGTCGCAGGGTTCCAGCTATGCTGAAAAAGTATAAAAAAAAAATAGGGCGCCAGGTCCACGACTCAAGTTCTAATCCTTATGCCGGACCGTACATAAGGTCAGGACAATTTCCAGCAGCACAAAGAAAACAATCAAATCAACCACCAAAGAAAATATCACAGCTTTATTAATAAAAGGTGGGTATGTACTATAGTGCAAATACAAACATTAATGTACAACAAATCAGGCAGGCGTTCAAATACACATAAGTGATCATACGATGTACCAATTATAAATTTCAATGTAAATGTATATATATATATCTAAATAAATTATTACAAATGCATGCAAAAAAGGAAGAAATGTAGTTTCGGGCCGTAAATAAATATTACCATGCAAATATTCATAAAGCAAAATTTAGGCCGCGAATCGTTGGACAGTACAAACACTCTAAAAAAAAAGAAACGAGGGTACGCCGGGCGTCGCGGAGACAATTAAAATAATTTAAATTGATTAAGCGCGAGTCGCGGAGCGGGTTTAAAATTTCGCGTATACCGGCTCAGAGCAATACAAGACCACCTCGGCTAACGTTTTAACCCCGAAGGTTAGCCCTAAATGACGCTATATCTATATTCAAAATTTTCTAAGGGGCGGAATCAGCGTGCGTTTGCGTGGCCACACATGAACGACGGTGTCCATATTAGAAGTGCATTCAGTGTACGTATGTATATTTATATGCTAAAGAAAGCAAAGGCTTGGATTTGCCCATTACTCGGTTAGCGAAGATCTACAAATAATCACAATGCTCCCGAAGTCGGCTTATGAGACACGCTACTGAAGTGTGCCTAACTTCACGCCGGACGTTTGACATGAATATATTAAATACTGTTTTGTGATGTAAACAGCGAAGCTTTAAGGCTTCCGAACTGTGTTATGCAAGCTGGTGAGTAAACGCGACGTCCAGAAAGGACACAAGTGAAGCTCAAAGCTACAAGTTCTACTCTATAAATTTTTTTTCAGATAACACAGGTCAATAAGGGTAGGAGACCCGAAGGCACAAACGGAGCAATACACAGGTAAACCTTATGACCTCAATTTAGCAAGTAGCAGAGGGTATCCGCATATCATTGCGCGGCGGCCCTATCATTTAATTACACAAATTCTAAATATTACTAATCTAACGATGCACGAAACCTATCACCTAAATCACATGCCCGAAGTGCTAACGGCATGAAACAGTATGATTCAATTATAAAGTACAACAGGCGCAATGCATATTATCTACAATAACGTCTTGCCTGCAGGAAAGTTTACCAGAACCTAATCTCTCCGTTTGCTCCCCTGTTGTTGGACGTAGCTAGCGAAGCAACGAGGGCGGCTGCAGCTGCGGGAGGCAGTGCCAGCTGTGGAGGCTGCAGAATGACTTGCAGGTGAGTGTAAAGCAGTTGCTCAATCTTCAGTGTTGCCCACGAGAGTTGCAACATTCACAGGCGATGCGACTATCTTAGGGCCCAGTGCATCGAACTGGATTCCAGCAGGGTGCAGTCGAACGGGATAGGCCTGCTCCAGACAGGAAGGATTTCAAGCAGATGGGGAGTGTCTTAATTCCCACCGGGAATTTTTGGCTAAAAACGCACAGAACCCAAATGTATTCCCGATTAAGAAGAAACTGGCCTAATCTTACCTCAAGCTGGGGGTCGAGCCGAAAGAAGCGTGCTAAAGTAGTTTCCAGGAGATCCGCCAAAAGCGAAGGAATGCAAGTAAGTAGCTATCTAATCATTACGAACATCCACGATAACGCAGAAATGCTTCCAGATCCCTCAAACAATCTATTCGAAGAGGCGAGCCCTACCAAAGGGCTATGAAGCACTTAGCTGCAGAGGAACACCTACTAGCACGACAGTTTAGCTTGGAAAAAGAAAGCCGAAAAATTCAAAAACCCAGCCCACAGGTCATCTGATAACAGAAATTTGGGCCAGAAGAAGCCAAAAAAACCAGTCAGGCAAGTTTGACTGCAGGCAAAGATAACATTGCTCTAGCAACAAATGGAATAGTTAAAAACAATTTGTATCACCGGTTGCCTAGCGGCCATACCCAAATATTTGTAGAAATATAGCAAGAATAAACCTAATTTGCAAAATATGAGTAATTAAACGAGGGATTGCTTACGAAACTGCATGATAATTATAGGAGAGTAATTAAAAATAAGATATAGCTAATTATACCTAGTTTAAAGTTTGCAAAAATTGACAAAAGCCAACCATAAATATTCAAGTTCAGAATTCAGCTAGCGAAAGTTCAATGCTACGGGGGGCACTCCAAAAGTATCGTAACAAATCCTCCCCCAACAAAAGGGAGGGTAAATCACCCCAGATTTACCCGACCATACAAATGCCAACAAAAGAAATCGCCCTAAGAGACAACAAAAAAAAACGATGCCTGCCGGAAGGAAACAAAGGGAAGGAACAAAGGATCTAAAGAAGTAGACAAGAAGAGAGGATGTAAGAGTTCAAGCACATCATCGAAGACAACTAGACACCAACCTCTTCCGTCGCTGCAAGATGATGTGAGCTGCGCCGGTGGAAGGGAAGGTTACGTCAGGTTGCAACAAAGATGCACCCGAAACGCAAACACCTCGGAAAGATGTGGAGTGGGAGACAGGAAAGCGAACGACACAGAAGAAGGAAGGGAAAGGAAAACCAACCTCAACCAAGGGTTAAGTACTTAGGCCCAGGATCGACCTACAGCACTGAAGCTATCTCCAAATGACGGAAGGTAGAACTGATATCCAAAATAACACGAAGTATAAAGAGAACGAGCACAGCAAAAAGAGGGAACATCCCTTTCAAACAAGAAAAAAAAATGAGACAGAGAAAGATGCGAGAAATGAAGGGACCAGATGTTTAGGTCGGGACCCCAATTCGAGAAAAAGGAAAGGTGAGTTGGGTCCCAAAGATTCCGTCCGACGTCCCCAAACCAACCTCCCAAAAAGACGTAGACGAGACCACACAAACAAAGACAACAGGGGTTGGCGAGAGCATAATGCCTTGGAGAAAGATTCAGGTCCCAATAAATCCGACAAAGTCGATGCCCTAGAAGAGCGAACGAAACCGTCCTCAAAAACCAGACACTCCCAAACGCACAACCGAAAAGGACAGAGGCTCAATAAAAGAGTCGGGTTCCACGAATCCAGACAACGCTGAGGCCCTAAAAGAGGGCAAAAGAAACCGTTCTCAGTCATAAAGCGTGCCCAAGGCAAGGAGTAAGTTTCACTTGAGGATTGAAATCCGCCTAAGCGAGGGGATACCCTATCAACCAACCAAACACACAGAACGTATAGCTGACGGCAATAGGCATCATCAGCTATACCTCAAAAATCCAAAAATCCAAAAGGGCACCCTACAAGCATCCACCAAGCTCACTCAAACCTCACCAAGAAAGCGGACAAAAGAAATCCTAAAAGAAATGAAGTCAAGCAATCAATCACTATACCAATCTATCCCAAAGATGGCTGGAGAGATTATCCAAATCGCCGAAGCAAATCTCCCAGACACATCGCCACCGAATAACTAACCTATCATCAATCCACACAAAGAAGAAAACCAATCAAAGAAGAACTACTCCAAAGCAATCCAAAGAGGTTCGGGAGATTATCCAAATGTGCCGAAGCAAATCTCCCAAAACGCATCGCCACCGAACAACTAGCAAACAATCCGAAGAATAAAAGAGGAAAAGAACCAATCAAAGAAGAGCTAAACCAATCCACACTAGAAAGATGGTTTGAAGAGCCTATAAATCCACAAAAGTGTACCCCTCAAACGCACCAATCACACTCCAAAATACTAATCATCACTCCAAAGGAAAAAGCAAGAAAACAAACTACACAGAGAAAACACAAAAAACTCAAGCAAACTGAGTCAACAAATACTCAATAAAATTCGCAAACACGCAGCCAATAAAAATACAAATCATCAAAAAGATTCATCAAAACACAACAATAAGCAATTCTATAACTAGGAGTCAATCATAAAATAACACAAAAAAAAGTCAATACAATATAACACCCTAAAAATTCGATTTGCACTATAGTACCACCAAGTACCCTAATAACGACGTAGTCAAAAATCCTTTCAAGGCCCCAAAGCGTTGGGCGTCAAAATCTTCTTGTTAGGGAAGATAGACGGTCGGCCTTACCTTTTGGCGAAAGTTATATTTGATGTTTTGCCGGCTGGTAACTATCGGCCTAATTGGGCTAGCTCGCCGCGAGGGTCGCAGGGTTCCAGCTATGCTGAAAAAGTATAAAAAAAAAATAGGGCGCCAGGTCCACGACTCAAGTTCTAATCCTTATGCCGGACCGTACATAAGGTCAGGACAATTTCCAGCAGCACAAAGAAAACAATCAAATCAACCACCAAAGAAAATATCACAGCTTTATTAATAAAAGGTGGGTATGTACTATAGTGCAAATACAAACATTAATGTACAACAAATCAGGCAGGCGTTCAAATACACATAAGTGATCATACGATGTACCAATTATAAATTTCAATGTAAATGTATATATATATATCTAAATAAATTATTACAAATGCATGCAAAAAAGGAAGAAATGTAGTTTCGGGCCGTAAATAAATATTACCATGCAAATATTCATAAAGCAAAATTTAGGCCGCGAATCGTTGGACAGTACAAACACTCTAAAAAAAAAGAAACGAGGGTACGCCGGGCGTCGCGGAGACAATTAAAATAATTTAAATTGATTAAGCGCGAGTCGCGGAGCGGGTTTAAAATTTCGCGTATACCGGCTCAGAGCAATACAAGACCACCTCGGCTAACGTTTTAACCCCGAAGGTTAGCCCTAAATGACGCTATATCTATATTCAAAATTTTCTAAGGGGCGGAATCAGCGTGCGTTTGCGTGGCCACACATGAACGACGGTGTCCATATTAGAAGTGCATTCAGTGTACGTATGTATATTTATATGCTAAAGAAAGCAAAGGCTTGGATTTGCCCATTACTCGGTTAGCGAAGATCTACAAATAATCACAATGCTCCCGAAGTCGGCTTATGAGACACGCTACTGAAGTGTGCCTAACTTCACGCCGGACGTTTGACATGAATATATTAAATACTGTTTTGTGATGTAAACAGCGAAGCTTTAAGGCTTCCGAACTGTGTTATGCAAGCTGGTGAGTAAACGCGACGTCCAGAAAGGACACAAGTGAAGCTCAAAGCTACAAGTTCTACTCTATAAATTTTTTTTCAGATAACACAGGTCAATAAGGGTAGGAGACCCGAAGGCACAAACGGAGCAATACACAGGTAAACCTTATGACCTCAATTTAGCAAGTAGCAGAGGGTATCCGCATATCATTGCGCGGCGGCCCTATCATTTAATTACACAAATTCTAAATATTACTAATCTAACGATGCACGAAACCTATCACCTAAATCACATGCCCGAAGTGCTAACGGCATGAAACAGTATGATTCAATTATAAAGTACAACAGGCGCAATGCATATTATCTACAATAACGTCTTGCCTGCAGGAAAGTTTACCAGAACCTAATCTCTCCGTTTGCTCCCCTGTTGTTGGACGTAGCTAGCGAAGCAACGAGGGCGGCTGCAGCTGCGGGAGGCAGTGCCAGCTGTGGAGGCTGCAGAATGACTTGCAGGTGAGTGTAAAGCAGTTGCTCAATCTTCAGTGTTGCCCACGAGAGTTGCAACATTCACAGGCGATGCGACTATCTTAGGGCCCAGTGCATCGAACTGGATTCCAGCAGGGTGCAGTCGAACGGGATAGGCCTGCTCCAGACAGGAAGGATTTCAAGCAGATGGGGAGTGTCTTAATTCCCACCGGGAATTTTTGGCTAAAAACGCACAGAACCCAAATGTATTCCCGATTAAGAAGAAACTGGCCTAATCTTACCTCAAGCTGGGGGTCGAGCCGAAAGAAGCGTGCTAAAGTAGTTTCCAGGAGATCCGCCAAAAGCGAAGGAATGCAAGTAAGTAGCTATCTAATCATTACGAACATCCACGATAACGCAGAAATGCTTCCAGATCCCTCAAACAATCTATTCGAAGAGGCGAGCCCTACCAAAGGGCTATGAAGCACTTAGCTGCAGAGGAACACCTACTAGCACGACAGTTTAGCTTGGAAAGAAAGCCGAAAAATTCAAAAACCCAGCCCACAGGTCATCTGATAACAGAAATTTGGGCCAGAAGAAGCCAAAAAAAACCAGTCAGGCAAGTTTGACTGCAGGCAAAGATAACATTGCTCTAGCAACAAATGGAATAGTTAAAAACAATTTGTATCACCGGTTGCCTAGCGGCCATACCCAAATATTTGTAGAAATATAGCAAGAATAAACCTAATTTGCAAAATATGAGTAATTAAACGAGGGATTGCTTACGAAACTGCATGATAATTATAGGAGAGTAATTAAAAATAAGATATAGCTAATTATACCTAGTTTAAAGTTTGCAAAAATTGACAAAAGCCAACCATAAATATTCAAGTTCAGAATTCAGCTAGCGAAAGTTCAATGCTACGGGGGGCACTCCAAAAGTATCGTAACACTACATCACCGAATCAGTAAGTCCAACATGAAAAGAAAAAATAATAGCCAACTCTGTCCCAAAAAGGTCGTGAACGGATTATATGTTTATCTCTTTCTTACTCAAGCAATACGTATATCTTCTTGTTCATGTTATTGCTGATATATATAATTGTGACCGATCGCCCATTTAATTTTAAACTAGCTGTTGTAATTTATAAGCGGCTAAAACTCAGTCGAAAATAACATTTAAAATTTATTTATAATATGAATATGGAAGTGTAATGTCAGAACAGCTAAGTGGTACAATATTCAAACCTTTAAAACCAAACAAATCACAGGCACCGACCTGTTTTAAAAAGGGAACTTAGACGGAAATTTCCAATAGTAGGTAGGGACAATGAGGATCTCTTTAATCCAGCCATATAGCAGGCACAAATTATAAAATTATTAATTATGACACATCCAACCGTAAAATCAGTTTTTTAAAATTACTACAAGTCATTTAACAACACAGGTAATGCATTTCCAATTTCATAAATAACCTTTTTTGAAAAATAGTTTGTTTAAAGCTGGGCTCGTGACACGTAAGTGACTATGTTTAATTCCTTTAACCTCGATCGCTTGGATAGCCCAGTTGGTTAAGGCTTCGTACTCGTAATGCTGTGATCGCTGGTTCGACTCCAGCCATGGGACATCGCAGGAAGCTTTTTTTAAATTAAAATAAATGTGAGAAAACCAAGATGGACGACACCCGAGAAATTAAATTCAAAACAGGGACTTAGAAAAATCTGAAAAAAATTTAAAATTCAAATATTAGCTTCGATGAGGGAGACGGAAGATCTACCAGTTTGAAATTCAAATATTTCCGCGAAAATTCAAAATTAAAAACGACACCTGTGAGAAGTGCGCGCGCAGAAAACCAAGATGGCCGACACCCCGGGAAGTTTAAAATCAAAAAAGTGAACTTCGAAAAAAAATCTGAAAAAAAAAATTAAATTCAAATATTCGCGCCAGAAAACCAAGATGGCCGCCGTGTAATTCCAGAAGCAAATTAAAAATGGCCGCGCGTAATTTAATCGGAAGCTAATGCGTAATTTAATCGGTAGCACATGCGAAAAATTAATTAGATCAAACCGCGAAATTAATTAGGTCAAACCGCGGATTTAATTCGCGGATTTAATTAGGCCAATCAATTTAATAGTTTGATTGACAGGTTGCTCCAGTTTAGGGGTCCCACTACTACTCACGAATACCGGCTTGCGAGAAACTGATTGGAACGAATTAATTCGTAAAGACGAGAACTACCTATATCTGAAAAATATATGAACAGTTTGGCACTAATGGAAGAAATCAATACAAAGAAAAACGAGCATATAGATAACAAATATAAAAGTAATCTTGAAAAAAAAGATAGCTCACATAGGGGTTGACTATTTCCAAAGACTATCTAATAGTCTTTGTTATTACGAAGTAGCCTTTGCAGTGAAATAAAGTAGAATACAAGACGAAGATAGCGAAAGCATACCAGGAGAGCTAGGAAACACTGACATAACATAATAGTGGAGGAAGTAGTAGAATAAAATAAATGGTAAACAGCGGAAAATCACCCTGGCAGACACCCGCAAATCGTAAAACTGGAAGCAAAGAAAGTGATAGATCAGCTGACAGATATACATAATTCCATATGCAAGGATTAGAAGTGATATGTAATCCTACCATTGTATGAAACAGAAAACCCTAGCAAATGCGAAAATTATAGAGCTTCGTGTCTGTTATTAGTAGCACTTAATATATACATCAAGATATTGGAAAATATACTCAGACAAGCATCAGAGCAGAGATTATAAGAAGAACCGACAGTTGTCCGAGAAAGACGGAAAACACATTATCATTACCATCAGCTGATAATGATTATAGAAAAACGTAAATCTTATATTATAAGAGTCGATGCCGGCCGTCCGACCGTAAGCAAGTGGCGCGCGCACACGCAGCATGAACGGCCTGCATACTAGCAAGTGGCGAGCGCGCACGAATGGCGAGACCGCATTTGTATTGTTAACGCTGGCAGGGCCAGGCGTAGGCTGGCCACAAGTTCTAGTAATTTAGAATATAAAAAAGGCAATTTTTGCAACATAGCACGAAACTTTGGGAAAATAGAACGTGTAATAATTGGTAAAACTAAATCAAAAGTATTGAAAAACTTCAAAATAAAAAAAAACTAAAGCAAAGAGACAGGCGAAGTTAATTGCTATCGTATTAGTGATGAATGAAGTGATAAACCCGTGTATTTGTAATAACAAATTAAGTAAAACAAGACTTGGGTGTTGGCGAATGGAACGAATACAGCTTCATCACTTAATGTACATATTGCAATGAAGAACTACTAAAGTTATTTTCAGTAAAAACTTAAATGAGTGTAAAGTTGTGAATATAAGCAGTGATCGACACCTTGTTCAACTAATTACATTAGATAATAAAACCATGGAAGAGGTTAAAAATTACAAAAACTTAGGCACGATTATTTACACTAATGGAAAGATTGAAGAAAAATTACGAACAGGGTAAATAAAGCAAATGAAACTCGCTAAGCAAATTAATAATACAGTAATAGAGAAAAGAAAAACGAATAGTAAGAAGTAAGAAAAAGAAATCTCAAATACGTATACGTATAACACAGTACCACTAACAGATAGGCTAAGCATCAGCAATAGACATTAAATAGGCAGTTACGTAAAGCAACGGGACACACTAGAAGCACAGAATTCATAACAACTTAATAATAGTGAAAGTAGACCTATGCCCATTAATTAAAACAAACAAATTGAATAGTATGGATATAAATCTACATATGGAAAAGACGAGAATACCAAGACTAGTGATTGAGGTGAAAGTAAAATGGAAATGGCAAAAAAGGAAAAGGTAGAAGGCAAAGAAAGAGGCTCATACCACAGTGACAGACATATTATATAGAATATATAATCAAGAAAGACCATACATGCAGCAAAGTGAGCAAGAGATTACAAAATGAGTGGACATGGAAAAAGAACCGAAGAAAGCTAACCCGACGCTCTAGGGCAGTAGAGCTAAGCAAAGAGGTCAAAGAACTTTAAACGGCCTTTGCTTGCTTTGGGAATGCTAGATCAAGGCTAACATGCCAGAAATATATGGAAGAAGACCATGAAAGCAGTAGTAGAGTTAGCACTGGAATACAAAATGTACAGAATTGAGTCAACAGGAAATAAGCATTTAAAAAAGATAATCAGAAGCGATAGGGGCAAAAGAGATGGACAAAAAAAGGAAAGAGAAATATGCTAAGCACTTCTTAACAGTCTTGCGAAGGCGAAAAGCCATAGCCTTGATCTGGCTTTTCGCATGGGAGAAATATATAGAAGATATAGTCAAGAAAGATCATATAAGAAGTAACAGAGTTATCAAGAGACCGCAAAATGTACAATATGCCGACAAGGGATAAGAATTGAAGAACGAAACCCCGACCCCCTATGGGAAAAAGAGTTGGAAACAAAAGGACAAAAAGGAAGAAGAGAAAAAAGAATTTTAAACACCCCTTAACAGTTTTGCAAAGGCAAAAAGCCACCAAGACTAACATGGGAGAAATATATAGCAGATATAGTCAAGAAAGATCATGCAAGCGGCAATCTACATGAGATGAGTTGCCAAGAAATAAAAATGGAAGAGCATTAACCTGACGCCCTAGGAGCAAAAGAGGTCAACAAAGAAAAATAAACAGAATTGTAAATACCTCTTAACAGTTGTATAGAAACAAAGAGACAGAGATTAGGGTTAACATGTGAGAAATATAGAACCAAAAAATATCGCAAAATGTACAAATAAGTGAGAGTGATAAGGCTTGAAGAACGATAACCCGACGCATTAAAGGCTAAAGAAAAGGACAAAAAAAGAAGAAGAAATAAAGAATTTTAAACACCTCGTACTAGTTTTGCAAAGACCAATGCTAACATAGGCAAAATATATTGATGATACAGTTGTGAAAGGCCATTCAAAAAGCAGGGGATTTAGCTAGAGACCGCAACAACTACTAGTCCACGAGAAATAAGAATCGAAGAAAAATAACCCGACGCCCTAGTACAAAAAGGATGGACCCAGAAAAGAAAAAATATTAAACAATTGTTACTAGTTTCATGAAGACAAGGACACAGACCGATGCTAACATAGCATAAATATATGAAATATCTAGCCAAAAAAGATCATACAAGAAGCAGCAGAATTAGCGAGAGACCACAGAATCTACAGGAGATCAATCTTCAAGGGTAAGAACTGAAGAAAAATAACCCGACTCTCTAGGGGCAAAAGAGATAGACAAACAAAAAAAAGAAGAATTTTAAGCACCTCCCAACAGCTTTGTGTAAGCAAAGAGACATATGGAGGCTGACATGGGAGACATGTATAGAAGATATAGTCCACAAAGATCATACAACAAGCAGCAGAGTTAGCAATAGACAGCAAAACTTATAAAAGATGAATCGAGAAGGAATAGAAATTGAAGAACGATAAGCCGACGCACGAGAGCAAAAGAAGTCGACAAAGAACAAGAAGAAGAAATTTAAACACCTCTCAACAGTTTTGCACAGGCAGAAAGACAGAGCAAGGCTGATATGGGTAGAATATGTACAAGAAGGAGAATTTTAATCACTTGTTACTAGTTTTGCGAAGAGAAAAAGACAAACCAAGACTGACATGGAAGAAATATTTAGAAGATACCGTCGAGACCATATAAGAAGCAACAGAATTAGCAAAAGACCGCAAAATCTGTTACAGAACGAAACGCTCTTAACGAAATAACAACCAGCCCCTCAAGTGTGCAAAACAAGGTCATACGCTTGGGAGCCAAATCTGTTAGCCACGAAACGCCTTTACGACATAATCGGAAATTTTAACCGGATACACAGCTCCAACCCTCGTTACGAGATGGTCGGTAACAAAGGTGCTCCGCTTTGGTACGCTCAGCGAGAAGGTCGTAGTTCTTTACTACCTTAAAGATTATGATTGCGCTTCGGCACAAGGGGTAAATGATGTTAGAATTGATGCGCAACCACATTTGGGATAAATCGGGAAAACAACATCAACAACATTCACAAAAGGTAGGCCACTTTGAATGTAGAAGTAGTAGGCCCACCTTTCTACTTCCAACTTGGCAGAGTTTGGTCGACAAACCACGTACAACACTGACTTACCTTACACAAACCACTGATTGATGCAGCTGCTAAACTCCTTCTACAACTGAAAAGTACACCATAACGCATGCAAATATTGTAAACAACAAATGAAAAACATAAGTACTTGACAATGAACTTTATTGAAATAATAAAAATAGGTAAATGACCAGATTTGGAATAAAAGTAACAACACCGACACGGGTTAGTAAAGGTTAGATTAAATTACGTAACATGTTAACTTAGTTACAAACAGTAAACTTAACTGCAAATGCATAAGGTGGCTAAAAAACGAAACTGCCACAATGTTACGTTAAACAGTGACAAGGAAATATGACGGCAATTCATTAACTTTGGCCAAACGGCAATTAACATAGTTCTAAAAATAAAGATAATATTACGCAGGACTGTTCAACACTTTTGACGAAATGTTCACTATACGTAATACACAATAAAGTTACAATACAATAACATGTTACCTGAGGGAAATCGGCTGACTGCATTTGACGTACGGCATTGTAGGTGGTCGCCTCTCCCAAACAAACTGCCGCAAATGCTTGAAGAAAAAATTACTGGGAAATCACAAGGTGTTGGCGGGATGCGGGAACAAAGCCTCGATGATGTATCAAGCGGGTGAAGGACGTACGGGACTTCCAATACAGGAACAACGGGATGAACCCTTGACGTGCGAGATACGACATGACGTCTTAGTTAAGTCAGTGTTGGTCTATTTGGGAGTCCGTTAAAAGATCCGCCAGAGCGAAATTTATAAAGGTCTTGCAACCCTTACGGTAGTACACTCCGGCCACACTAACTAATTTGCTTCACTTGAACCCCCACTAGCTAATGTTCACATCACACCGCACCCCAAGGATTGCCACGTAAACGAACAGTTCTATTTCTTAAGAAGGCACGCCGGTAGTTCAACAGTTCCTTAGAAGGCACCAAAAATTAACGAAAGCACACATTATTTGGGAAGCGGAAGCGGGAATGTAATTTCTTTCAAAAGCAACCGCCGGGTCGCCTAAAGCGGAACCGCGAGGGCCGGCAACTCACACACGTATTGTTTGGTTCAGAGACGGGCGGTAATTGATTTCAGAAAAACGCAGGCAGCCCCAACGGCGGCTACAGCGCCCCAAAATGCATCTCACTTCTACAACTACAAGCTAAATCTTCTGTCGCATAATTTCGAAGGATTGCACCTTACTTACTTACTTACTTACTTACTTACTCTTCGGCGTTACAACCCTAGGTGGGTTTTAGCCTGTTGGGCGACGTGGTTCCATACTTTTCTCTCCTTGATTTTGCCCATCCAGTTTTTTACTTTCATTATATCGAGGTCTTGGAGTACCGCAGATAACCATTTACCCCTAGGTCTTCCTCTGGTTCTACCATATCCAGGGTCCCAGTCAAGCATCACTCGCGGCACTCTGCATTTCAGCATACGCATCACATGCCCGAACCATCTGAGTCTCTGCGCCTTGCAATACCGCACAATATTTTCGTTTTTTATTAGCGCTTCTAATTCTGCGTTAGTTCTTCTGCGATAACCACTCCCTTCAGATATCCCCCCGAATATTCTTCTCAATATCCGTCGTTCAAAGCATTTCCACCAGTTTTGCTGCTTCACTGTAAGGGTCCATGACTCACAACTGTACGTAATTACTGGGCGAATTAAGGTTCTATAGATTTTAAGTTTTGTAGCGTGGTTCAGTAGTTTGGAGTGCAGTAGATTTTTGCATCCGTCATATGCTTTATTCCCTGATTGGATTCGTCCTTTTATTTCATCATCCAGCTCGTTAGTAGTGTTTATTTGTGATCCAAGGTATATAAATTCATTCACTTGCTCAAATTTTTGATTTTCAACGCATAGTTCCTTTTTATTGGCAGAGCTCTTGTCCAAGACCAGATATTTAGTCTTTTTTCCATTAATTTCTAGGCCCGATGTTTTAGCTGCGTTTTTAAAGTCTATAAATGAGGATTTCAGCGTATTTAGCGTTCTGCTAATCAGCACTACATCGTCCGCGTATGCTACAACTTGGACACTTTTAGATCTCAATGTGTCAGGTATATTTACTTTTCGTATTATGAATTCCATCACTAGGTTAAATAGCAGAGCCGATAGAGCATCCCCTTGTCTCATGCCGGCGTTTGTTTGGAAGTACTCCGTCTTTCCTTGCTGCACCAACACCGCAGACTTGCTATGTTTTAGGGTCATGCTAATTAGATTTATTAATTTGTTTGGAATTCCAAGCGATCTTAGTGCTTCCTTGATTTTACTTCTTTTTACAAAGTCAAACGCTTGTCGAAAATCAATAAATAAACAATGCAATTTGATGTTGTGTTCAAAACACCTTTCAAAAATTTGCCGGATAATAAACAAGCCATCTGTGGTTGAACGATTAGGCCTGAATCCCTGCTGGTAGTCTGCTATCACATTTTCAGCGTGTTTAGATAGGCGATTGTGTATCACGGACGACAGTATTTTATACGGCACATTGAGTAAGGATATCCCTCGGTAGTTGTCACACATTTCTTTATCGCCTTTTTTAAATATTGGCATAATAATACCTCTTTCCCAGTCTTCTGGCATCTGTTCCTTATCCCAGATGAGTTTTATCAACTGGTGCATTTGCCTATACAGTGCAGGCCCTGCACTTTTAATTAGTTCTCCTACAATTTCGTCGGGGCCCGCTGCCCTATTGTTTTTTAGACTGCTTATTACGTTGCTCACTTTCTCATATGTAGGACATTCCTCATGATTTTCCACATCTTCATAAGTTTCCTGCGCTTCACTGTCTCCGGGGTCGTCAACATTTAAAAGCTCTTCGAAGTAGTTTTTCCACCTACCCAGGATTCCTTGTTTTTCAGTTAGTTGTGTGCCGTCACTTGCTTTGCAGTCCCAAACTTTTGTATGGCCTTTGCTCGTAAACTGTTTAATTTCTTTGAAAAATGTTCTGGTTTTTCCGTGTTTGTTACATTCCTCCATTTTCCTAATTTGTTCGTTATACCATTCTCGCTTTTTTTTCCTGCAAAGTTTAGTCGCCTCTTTTTTTAGTTTGTTGTATGCCACCGTATTCTCTTCCGATTCTCTAGCTAACGTGTTTAGTCTGGCTTTATTTTTTCTGATTATCATTTCTTCGCATTCTTTATCGAACCATTTGTTTGTTTTTATCGCACCCCGTTTGTTTTCTCCTAACACCTCCTCTGCTGTTTTGATCAGTTTACTTCTGATACTGCTCCATTTTTGCTCTATCGTCTCCTCTTCTTCCTCCTGCCTCATGTATCCCTCTAGAACGGTGCGGTACTTGTGCCTAACCTCCGCTTTATTTAGGTTTTCGGTGTTCCATTTTCGGTTTCTGTGTTCGCTTCGCCTGTCCACGGTTTCAATTCGTTGTTGCATCCTCGCACCCACCATGAAATGATCTGAATCACAGTTTGGCCCTCTATATGTTCGAACATCTTGTATTTCAGACGCTCTTCGTTTATTTATCATTATGTGGTCTATCTGGTTTAGCCTCCGGTTTCCCGGATGTGTCCAAGTTCCTTTGTGAATTATTTTATGTTCAAATACAGTGCTAGCAATTAAATAATCATGCGATAATGCCAACTGGCAGATTCTAAACCCATTATCATTCGATTTGTCGTGAATCGTGAATTTGCCTGCCACTTCCTTGATATTTCCTTCCTTTTCTATTTGTGCATTAAAGTCGCCTAATAACACTACTGCATCATATTTAGGACACGCATCGCATACCGATTTTAGTAGGTCATAAAATAATTCTTTGCTGCTGTCGTCTGCATTTTCTGTAGGTGCATATGCGTTGATAAATGTGACATTATGAAGTCTCCCTTTTATTCGCATTTTACACATTCTTTCATTTATAGCTTCAAAATATAGAACACTTTTTTGTATTTTCCTTGATACGAAGAATCCTGTGCCATAACTTCCCTGCTTTTCTCCCCCACTGTACATAAATGAGTAATTGGCTCTTTCCACTACACCATCACCTTTCCACCTGATTTCCTGTACCGCAACTATGTCAAACCCATGTTTTGTTATTTCATTGGCTACTTCATTCACTTTTCCTGGCTGCAATAATGTTCTGACATTCCAGGTGGCAAATCTCAGTATGTGGTTATCACCTAGTTGATATTTATCATCCCCTACTCTATTCGCTCTCCTTTTATCCTTTTTCATTGCCTGGGTCGTCACCATTTTCTCGTTAACCTTCCTATTGCTCACTTTTTTGGAGCTGCTGCTCCTGCCTCCACCTCTATCAATTTTTCTGTCTTTCGGTCCGATACATAGTCTTTATCGTTTACTTTCAGCTTCCCGTATTCCGACCTTGTCCTATTTCCTTTACTTTCTTCCTCTCGCGCCCTGTCTCTTATGTGTTTTTGCATTTTCCTCTCCTTGTAGGTCATGTCACTATTAAAGAAAATTTTTGACTCTCGAAGAACCTTACTTTTGCTTAGCAGACTTCGTTTTGTCTCCCAGTTATTTAATTGGATCACCCATTTATCATCGTTTACTTTGTATGCGGTTTTTATGTCTACTTCAATACCTAGTTGATCTTTTGCAATATTTTTCACAACATGTATTACTCTTTCAGGATCACTATGCTGATTGTTTAATCCTGCTACGGTAACGTTGTTCTTCTTCTTTCTTCGCTCTTGCAGTTCTTGCCTGTATTCCATTTCTTCCAGTTTTTGTTCCAGCCCGTTAATTTTTTTATCTGCTTCAGTTTTATCCATTAACCATTTTTCTTTTGTTTGCATTAGATCTTGTTTTAATTTGCTTATTTCTTCATTGCACCTCTTCAACTGCTCTTTGGCCTCATTGCCCATTGTTTGCATCTCTTGCATTATCCCCTTATTCTCCATCTTTATTTCCGTAACATCTTTGCTCAGGTATTTCAGAAACTGTTTTATCTCTTCTATATCTTTCGTTGTTGCCATTTTGCTCTCTTTGCGCTCGCTTTTATTTGGCGACCTACTGGCTACTTTACTTTTTCTAAATATCTCCTGTTCTTCCTCCGATTCGTTGCCTGCTTTATTCCGTTTTCTTTTATCCATATATTTTGTGCCAGCCGCTGCCTTGCGATAGCACTTTGGCCGGCGTTCGCGTCAATCGTGGGCCGTGACCTCTACAGACGAGCGCGCACGCTGTACGTATTTTGCCGTTTTCAGACCGTTATCAGTTGCGACAAACTTCTACCGTTTTATTGCTTATATTAAGCTTCCCGAAGTTTTCCCTTGATTACACACTTTTACACTTTGCTTGCGATTCCTGTGGTACTCTTTTCACCTAAATTAACGACGGATTGCACCACTTAACGTAATATTTGGCTAAATATCTCGGAGAAGCACCGAGCCTTTCAATGCGCCTACTTGTCGCCGTTAAAGCAATAAAGAAAGCGATAGCGGGATACATCATTGCATCCGATGCAGGAAGCACAAAGCATATGGGAATAGATTGTGTCGGAACAAGAAATTCTAAGAACTCAATCAGCTGAACTGCATTACTTGCAGAAGAGAACAAAGCGTGAATTTAAAAATAAATTTCGACAAATATAAAGGGGTCTATAATACGTTAACATATGAAGAATTAAATCCCGATGAATATGCAAGAACTGCAATACGTTAATATTTCGGCAAGGGGAAGAAAGTATCCAGCAGAGTCAAGGTTTGATAACATTATTAAGCTAAAGATTTGGCTTAAATAAATCGGAAAAGGGCTAAAAATTGCGGAAATAGGTTTCTTAAGGACAGAAATATTGAGTACATCACTGAGTTACGGATTTCACTACTTGATTTGGGAAAAATGCTAAGATTTGAGGCTAAAAATACAGAGAGCAAATGCTCCAGGAAAATTGTTCTAACAAATCTACAGGAGCTGAGTCGACGAGGGATACAAATTGAAGAACGGTAAGCAGACGCACTAGGGCAAAAGATATAGAAAAAGACGGCCGCAAAAAGTTAGACCAAAACTAACATGGGAGGAATATGTCGAAGATATAGCCGAGGAAGACCATACAAGAAGCAACAGAGTTAGAAAACGACCTCAAAATCTACAAGAGATGAGTCTACTTAGAAATAAGAATTGCAGAGAGATAACTCAAAGCCCTAGCGAAATAGAGATCGACAAAGAAGAAGAAGAATTTTAATCACTTGTTACTAGTTTCGGGAAAAGAAAGAGAAAAACCAAAGCTGACATCGGATAAATATAAAGAAGATACCGTCGATAAAGACCATATAAGAAGCATCAGAATTAGCAAAACACCGCAGAATTTACAGAGATGACTCGACGAGGGATACAAATGGAAGAACGGTAAACAGACGCACTAGGGCAAAAAATATCGAAAAAGACAAAAAAGAAGGAATGTTAACACCTCTTAAAAGCTTTGCGGAGGCAAAAAGATAGACCAAAACTGGCATGAAAGAAATATGTAAAACATATCGTCGAGAAAAACCACACAAGAAGCAGCAGAGTTAGCAAAAAACGCAAAATCTATAGGAGATGAATCGAAAAGGAATAAACATTGAAGAACGATGTCGACAAAGAAAAGAGAAGAAATGCACAAGAGATGAAAAAAGAAAAATAAGAATTTTAAACACTTAGCTACTAATTTTGCGAAGGCACGGAACAGACGAATACTAATATGAGACAAGCATAAAAGATGTATTCGAGAAAGACCATTCAAGAAACATTAGATTTAGAAAAAGACCGCGAAATCTGCAGGACATGAGTCAACGAAGAATGATAATTGCAGAAAGATAACTCATCGCTCTAGGGCAAAAAATAAAAGAAAAGGAAGCTTTTATACACTTCTTCCTAGTTTTGTGAAAACAAATACACAGACCAAAGCTAACATGAAAGAAACATATAGAATACATAGTCGAGGAAGAAATATAGCGGAAAGAAAGATGAACGGGGAAGAAGCATTTAAACCCTTCTTACCAGTTTTGCGATACGAAAAAGACAGATCAAGGCTAACATGGAAGAAATGTATAGAAGATATAATTGAAAAAGACCTTACAAGAAGTTTCGAAGTTAGCTAGAGAACGCAAAATTCACAGGAAATAAGTCCACGCGGACTAAGAATTGAAGAAAGATAAGAAAAAGAAGAAGTATTTACTTTTTACTAGTTTTGCGAAAACGCAAAGACAGATCAAGGCTAGCATATGAGAAATATATAGAAGATATAGTCCAGAAAGACCATACATGAAATTGTAGAGTTAACAAGAGACCGCAAAATATACAAAAATAAGTCGACAAGGGATAAGAATTAAAGAACGCTAATCCGACGCCCTAAGCACAAAAGAGATTGACAAACAAAAAGAATTTTAAACACCTGTTACCTGTTTGGGCTTCTCAATACACTCTCAATCTTATGGTAAGCACTTCAGGACTGCCCTGTATATGCGAGTGAATGGGAGGGTTTCGTTGCGTCACTCGCGTGCTTGGGATTCGTAATTACATAATTTTACAGAATAGAAATATTAGTAATAGTAATGTAATAGTAATGGCTAAATTAATACCGGGCGCACGGTGAATTGCACTTTTTGTGGCCGAATCGGCCCCGGACCGTGTAATCATTGTTGGTTTATTAAGTTGGCAAAAAGCTGCGCCGGCAATTTGTAGAACTTCCTCGTGCCGTTCTTGCGGCCTCAAGAGAGCGAGGAAGTTCCTTTCGGTTTCTACTTTAAACGTCGGTACCTTTGAACTATTACTTTCCCATATTACCGCGTGAAGAAGTATTGTAATCATGCAATTGTTTTGCGGAAACACTCATAATTCTAAAAACGTGATTTGCAGAAAGTGTCTATTGCTGCCTCTACAGGGTATCCATAACTCGTGTGCTTGGAGGCTAATTCCGTAACTGTATATAATGGTGGCAATGTCTCGATCCCGTTTTTGAGTTAATTTCGGGTATCATAGCAAATGTTTAATAATTTTTCATGTTAAAGTTTTATCTAAATTTGGATAATTTCTCCTAATTGAAAGAGAAAAAAATTTTACTTATACTCTTGATCTAATTAGAAGCAAAAATGATGTTTAATACAGTTTCTACGTTCTTTTGTTTTCGAGATATAACGTAAAGCTTGACTTTCACAAATGGAAATCATAGTTAACTGTGGTACCCTTATATGAGAACAATTTTAAACGCCTTCAGCTGCATATACCGAGTGACCGGTTTCAAAACCGAACATAGTAAAAGAATGGTATATCATACGGTTACTAGAATAATTTAATTTAATTTTAAAAACATGGTTGCTTAGATCAAAACTTTAAATTAATGGGGAAGTGGGAGGCTGAAAGTCCTTAGACATCAGTTACGTTACACGGTTTTGAAAGCAGTCACCCGGTATGTTCAATAATAACGAAACTATTACACCATGTTGCTCATTTGTCAGTTGTTCTTCAATGTAGTAAATATGATTTTAAATGCATTATTTATAAGTAGATTTTAAACAAGGAAATAAAAATTATCAGTTAATTTTTGAATAATTCTAGCTTGCATGTTAAGGAAAAATATCCACGTTTAGATTCCTTCATTCACGTTGCAGTAATAATTTGAAATGTAACACACATTTTCACACTTAATTTTTTTATACCTAGATTACAAAGAATAATTTTTCATATTATCCATTTGTATTTGTTTCGTTTGATCTAGCCGATCTAATAAAATAGTAAAAGCATGTTAAATATATTCTGTCAAATATTGTATGTGTAACAGCAACAATATAAAAGAAAACTGTTAGAAACTAAAACGAATGCCACGAATAAAATGTCGTAAAAACATTTTGAGACCTAACCATTCAGGAAGGAACGGCCTTGTAGCAACCATATCTGTATATTAAGGATAAAAATAAAAAGAAGTAGAGAAGAAGTATTTTGAGCTTGTGGATTTTGAAAAGGCTTTCGGTAAGCTGTGGGTGCCACAAGCCAGCGTTTACACTTAAGTCAAAGCCATTTTCACTGCGCACAGGGTGAATACACATTGGGACACCCAAAGGTGTTTTTGAGACGTTTCGAGAACCTTTTGACGTCAGCAGAACCAGCGACGCCAAAGCCAGAAGCGAGAAACTTCTCAGTTGCCTTAGTGTAAAATTCTCGTACGAGTCATATCAGGGATGACGTAATACATATAGGGCGAGCTCAACACACAACGTTTTCTCCAGATTTCCAGGTAATCTAATATAAGAAATCGTTGCAGTTACGCGATCAATGTTTGCGAACAGCTGTAGAAAGCTTTCGCGAGCGCAACGGAAGGCGCTTGATAGACAAATATGCGAATTGGGAATACGGGTTTAGCACTTTAATTCTCTAAGGACAATTATTTGGACGTATTTTTAAGATTGTTTAAATGTATATGCCACTGTTTAAATGTTGATACCAGTAGTCCCAAGCTACCGCATACATGTTGTCTTATTTTACATTATGTTAAAGAATGGCCATTTCTTATAGGGTGAGATCCTATTTTCTTTATTTTCTCTATTGTTTTTATGTGTTTGAAAGCTCGTTTCAACCCAAGAACACTACAGGTCGAGCCCGACTTCCAGTTTTTGGCACATAGTGATCTTTCGTAACTAAGGCTGGGGTATTTAAAAGAGATTCATAAATATTGAGCTAGCTAGGTAAAAGGCAGAGGAATCAGTTCACTAAAATACTAAAGCGAATTTAACGTCATGATAAAGGGTTACAAAACGTTCCATTGCATGCTGCATGTAAACTCAACCGAAAAAAAAACATGTAGAAATAAAACTACTAAAGATAAAATACCAAAGCGTAGGAAAAATAAATATAGGTACACCGCGGAAAAGATGCTAAACGCCGTAACAGGCTTATAGCCTAAAACGGCAATTGAAGAAAGAAAAAGCAGTAAAAATAATAGCCAATCTGCGCTACTGCGACTCACGCAAACTAGCATTAAAAATTTAAGAAGATTACTTTTACCGTGTATCTGTTAAGCTCATACGCCGAATTCGCCCAATTGCCGAAACAGAAAAGCAATCTTAGTTCTGAGCAAATAAATGTGATCATTGGTAGAAATAAGGTCCCACTTCGGAAAGACACCATCAAAGTTTAATCAGATCGGGAATTGAGCATTCGACTGTTTCTCCAGTGGCGATTGTTTCAATTCACGCAGTTGCATTTGCACTTTTTGTGGGAGAATACGTTTGTAGGAATATCGTTTATTGATATAAGGTCACTCGAGACAAATTCAAAGAATGTAGAAATTACAATTAACAATTAGGTCAGTGCGAAATTTACAGAAATTATCTGAAATTCGTGTCTAGTATATAATTTATCTAGAAAACCATGCAATGTGCCAAGTTTGTGAAGTCCATCCGTTGTAGCTACAGCACTGCCAACTGTCAATATTTCTAGATGCCGTCCGTCCCCTATCAACATCTGATATTTTTACCAAATCATTGTGACCAACACTTAGTGGTGAAGTTTTTTTGTAATTCTCTGCAGCATATTGTCATCCCGCCTTTGTAAATTGTGCAAACTTTCTGATTTGTTGTTGTCAATTAATTCTAGCCTGGCTTCAATTTTCCCAAAATGCAACATGGCTCTTTACACGGCAAAATTAGTTACTGAAACAAGTGCCTCGCCCGCATTTCCTTGTTCTCCGTCATTTTCTTCAGTTTGTTCATCGCTACCTATAATCTCTATTCCATATCATAAATTTCCTTCGTCTGTGAATTTGTTACGTGTAAAAAGCCTACTTAGAGTTAGAATTTATTTTGTTGTATACATTTGGTCGTATAAACGCTTCTTATTTAAAGCGTCGTAGTCGTGTAAACGTAGCTTCATTGACCGCTCGCATATGCGCCGATATTTGTTATCTGCAATACCGGAAAACTTCGCTGGGTTTTTCTAACTTTTGCCTATTTGGCTATGCATTGTAATTCTTATCTTATGGTGCAAGTATCTTTTTTGGCCTTTTCAAAATACGAGACGACTTGTTGTGGCTCGAATAGCGTTCTTTTTCCGTATGTGACTTCAATTTAGCAACATGTAGGCAATTGTCGTTTCTCAGAATAAGCCTATTTTCAGGGTAAGTGGTTACTCCATTTTTGGTTTTTGATAGCGTTTAGTATTTAGCTAATTGCGTACGGCGTTTCTAGCTTTCCGCAGAAGTCTTAAAATTCAGTGATTTAGCCTGCTTTGGGCTGAGCTGAGCAATCCGCTTTGCAGTCATATTTTCCTTACGACCTGGTGATTTTTGCAAGCACCCTCAACCTGCTGCTACCATAGCTGTGAGAGCCCGCTTGGAGGTTATGTAACCATCCACTGAAGAAACTTGGTTTGACAGATAAGTAATTACGACCTAGTGAACTGCGTTACCGAAAGCTCCATCAGAGTTGTGAAATTATGCCTTGTTGGCGTAGAGTTCTGTCCTTCGTATCGTGCTATTCAACCGACGCACCTGCTTGGTTCCCTTCAGCTGTTAGTCGATTCTAAATTGGGTTAAGAATATTCATTCGGCGAGCATTATGTGTATTAACATATTTCCTGCTGCGATTATTTGAGTCCTTCACGTAGTTGTTGTAAGCAAGACTTGTTGGTGCTTCTAATATTTGGTAATAACATCTTGTAAGGGACCGCATGCCGTCTTCACTGGGTCTAGCTTACGGGCCCTCAAGTATACTCTCGTAGCGTTGCGATATTTGAGATTTAGGAAAACGATAGCTAACAACTTCTTCACTAACGTTTTCCTGAGCGTACTCCTACAGCCAATCTATATCTTCTTCACTTTGAATATGTTCTACTATATTTAATGGTAAGCTTGGATTTTTTACATTAGACCATTTACTACGGGATCACCAAACATAGCCTCGTAAGATATAGGCTCCATGCCTGTGCGAAAAGATTTATTTTTCTACATTTGTATAAATCTTAAGCCTTCTGCTCACTTGGTTGTGTTGTTTTCTTTCATCCATATGATTAACAGGTCACATATAGATAGGTTCGTTCTTTTCACAGAAAGATAGCTCTGAGTGTGGCGTGGCTTTTCCTGAACAATTTTCGTAATGAACATTTCAGGAAGACCGCAATTTGTATCATTCACAAATTGTCTCCCATTATAGCTCTGCAAGATACAGAGACTACCAACAATACAAACAATTTCCATCGTATTCTGTGCAGCTTGTTTAGCTCTTTTTATTGAAATTATTAGCAATTATTGGCTTAGATAGAATACCCTAGCTTTTAAGATTTCTTTTGTGTAATTGACATGGAGTACATAACTTGATATTCTTCAATACCGTTCCTACTGATGTTACAATATTTTTTCTTTATTTATTTTTGCATGCAGCGTCCTTTTATGACCAGTCTCATTATGACATTTCTTCAGAATGTTATGTAATTAATTCATCAGTTTGTCTGAGCAGTACTCAAAAATAGTTATTTAATTCTTCATTTGGAGAGGCCTTGGCAGTGTGTTAAGGCACAAGTAAAGTTATTGTTATCGAATGCTCAAATAAACTGTTTAAGCTTGCCTTTCCTTAGCACAGACTGGTCTGGTTTATGAGTTATGGGTCAATTAAAATTGTTTTAATTGATCTAATTAAATTGATAATCCCGGGGCAACGGGGCACCCCCCTATTAGGTACGGTAAACGCTGTTAAAGGGAGTGAAGAAAAAGCTACAGGTATCTGCCAATATGCGGATTTAATATCAAGAGTCGTAAGATGATGAGCATCACGAAGTTTATCCAAGGTGCTTGACACATACGGAATACGATAAGCATCAGGTTGACTGACTTTATTAAGTTGGCGATAATCAACACAGAACCGATAACTACCATCTTTCTTCTTAATCATTACTATCGGAGATGACCAAGCAGAAGTCGAAGGTTCTACTACTCCCTCATCCAACAATTTTTTTAACTCAAGATCTACCTGTTTTTGCAGAGCAGGAGAAATAGGATAATATCGCTGCTTGATAGGCGACGATGTGGTTTTAATCTCATGTTCGACAAGATGAGTGCATCTTAACTTATTTCCCATTTTACTCAAACTTCTTTGACAAAACAATCTAATTGTTCGCGCTGAACTTCAGATAAATGTTCTACGGCCTGTATAGCATTAACTTCCGGGATCAAGTGATTTTTCGAGAAGGTCCATTCGTTAATTCTAAGATCGGTTACAATACCCATCCTACGCAAAAAATCGCATCCCAAAATCAAAGTATGGGGTACGGAAGGCACAACTAATAACTCACAAGTGCAAACTCTATCGCGAAGCATAAGTGGTACTGTAACTATACCTAATATTTGACACTCTGCACCATCAGCAACATTACAAGTCCTATCTTTACTTGGTGTAAGCCTACAATGACCTTTCAACAGCTCCCATCCCTTTCTACCAACAACAGTATGCGAAGCACCCGAATCTAACAATCCAAGAATCTGATTACCAAAAATTGAAACTTTAAGATACGGTCTCTCATCAGGACCTGCGTGACTTAAAATATAATCTAAAAGAGCTTTAAAACGAGTATCCGAGTTATTTACAACATTGACCGAAGAATTCTCCTGATAATCATAGTAATATTGTTTACTATTCGCTGAACAATTACGCGCGAAATGATTCGGTTTATTACATTTCCAGCATCTCAAATCAGAAGGCTTGGTTGAATTGATCACTTTCGGTGGGTTATTACTACGAGTTTAAACGGAACCCTCATTTGAGGATACATTCACAGTATGAATCCTAGCATTACATTTCGGCTTTTGATAGGCTAAATCAGGTTGTAACATTCTATTTCCCTGAGTGGGAGGTCCACGGAACCGTTGTGCACGCACATGTGCATCCTCAACAGATTTACACACTCGAAGTAAATGTGAGAAGGAAACAATGTTTTCTAAAGCCAATTGGGTTTGAAAATGTGGTAATAGATTCCTACGAATGAGACTAAGGCGATTTGTTTCGGAAGGCATCGATGGTAACCGATGGAATCAGTTTTCCATAATCGACACAAATACGGTTACAGGTTCATCGGCCCCCTGAGTACGACTGCGTATTTCATCCCATAAACAAGCTTCATAATCACATGGAAGAAAAGCTGAACGTAATGCACTAACTAGCTGATCCCAATTATATAAAGTATCTTTATCCGCAAACGTCACAAAAGTGACAACTTATTTGTCTTTATTGACAAGGTAAAAGTGTCACTTTATCTGCCTAAGCAGACAAAATAGCGACTTTTGCGTACTTTATCTGCCTACGCACACAAAATGATTGCTCTCTTTCTTTCTTTCTATGTTTGTTCGCCATCTCCTCCGAAGATACTGGACCGATTAAATTGTATGATGGCTTAAAATTTTGCTAATTTTTAGAATTAGTTCGTAGGCCGGTTTTTATTTTCAAAAAAGTACGAAAAAGTTTTAATTTAAATAAACCTTTAAGCAGCGGATCGGAGCATCTGCCGCCGTGGGTTATGGTGTGACAGCTGCTGTGGCCGTGTGCTATTAGCACGGGTGATTCAGTATGTTCATATATCATTACAGTTGCGCGTTATCTGAACAACAGAGGTTGGCGCAGGGGTACAGTGCTAGCCTGAAATTTACCTGAATACGTTTGCGGATAAAATAGTATATGTTATTCGGAGTAAAAGTGACTTTATGTGGCTTAGCTGAATTATTTGCCTCACTAACGTTCGGCTAAATAAACTTCAGGTTCGGCTAAATAAACTTCAGCTTCGCCACATAAAGTATCACTTTTACTCCTAATAACATAATCTACTATTAACCGATCGATACCAAATCAAAGCATATTCTGTGAAAAATTCCACAGCTGAAGTAAAAAGTTGTTCATTAGTAACCCCACGCGCCATTCGCAATTCTTCAACACGTTCTAGAACGGAATGGGACGTTTCGCCGCCGCCGTTTCGCCACCGCCGGTTCGCCACCGCCGTTTCGCCGCCAAGCCGTTTCGCCACCAGCCGTTTCGCAGCCGGGCCAGTTCGCCGCCAAGGTTCACGATTTCAAATTTGCAGAATGTTAATGTCTACATTTAAGATTATTTTCAAAACAACAAATTCCCGGTGAAATTCGGTGCACGGTCCGGTCTATTCCGCATGCGCTGCCAGCGAAGTAAGGTTTATGGTACTATCAGCGTCCGTCAAAATGTTGTGGGTGCCGCTATTGTCTCGTAATTTTTAAAGCAATGTTGTTGCGCTCTCGGCGGTGGTTCAGGTTAATGGTTTATGTTAGTTGTTAGGTCTTGATGATTTATTTTAGAGAAAAAATACGAGAGAGAGTCTGTTCAACGTTACATTTTTCTGTTCACTGTTACATTTTGGTGCATGCGCACTAGAACCGACCTTCCACCGAATTTTTACCCAAATTCCTTAACATACCTAATTCGAAAATAACTACCGATTTAGTTAGGTTAGGTTAGGTTATGTTAGGTCATGATCATGTGTGTATCTATATGTTATTCCAAATATTGAAATTGTTCTGGCGGCGAACTGGCTCGGTGGCGAAACGGCCGGTGGCGAAACGGCCTCGCGGCGAAACGGCCGTGGCGAACCGGCGGTGGCGAAACGGCGGCGGCGAAACCTCCTACACCCTTCTAGAAAACTAGAAAGTCCCGATTGACCATCAAAACGAAGGTTCCATTTATTCATTGGAAGGTAATTGTTGTAACGTGGAAGAGCGTCAATAAATTTAGTGCTGTTAATACCAATAGGTGTCGGTAAAGTCTGAAAATGTTGATTATCAATCAAATTTGAATTACTAAAGTGATTTTGTGATTGATTGATTTGTGACGGCTCATCGTCAAGGTTCATCAAGTTAACTGCTTGTCAAATAGAAGGAACTAAAGGCTCATTTTCGGACGTTAATCTGGACTCGAGATCGTCCATAGCCCCTAAACACCTATTATATAGCTCATCTTTATCATCTGTTAAATGCCCCCCAGAAACTAACCGTTCAAGTCGATTTGAAATATGTACCAAGCGGGTCTGAATACGTTTATAATCATTACCACCCCTAACAAATGACTCTGTTGGTAATATTTCTTCTACAAGAATGTCAAGCTTCCTATTGCATATTTCTAATTCTTTCACATTATTCATCTCCACCTCCGGGAAAGAAGCATTACCCGTCTTTTCTAACCTAATACGTGCTCTAAGCAATTTACGCTTTTCTATCATATTCCCCTTACAAACAACACCCCGTATTCGTAATTAATAATCTATTTCGTCTACCAACAATCTATCAATATCCATTCTGACCGATTATTATGGTTCCGTAAGGTAAAATAAATCTCTATACGTAAAAGAAACCAATTCTTCAAAACTAAACCCTTTTTAACACAAGTATAACGTCTTATTTAATATTCTCAAAGTAATTCTTTGTGTGTTACGTTCTGATGATATTTCCCACTTACATAAACAAATACATATAATAAACAGATCTAATTACATCCGAATTCTTTTAATTAAGTATAACTACTGAAAATATTGTTCCTTTCAATTATTGTGCGACCTAAAGGTACATGTCCCAAATTATAGCCCCTCGTTGGCTCGCCAAATTCTTATTAGCTTTTTACTTACCTTTAGGTCGTCGCTCTTTAATTATTTAACTTAACTCAACAATTGATCATCATATAAGTGTACTTGAGGCCCGTCTCTAGCAACAGTGAAGACGTCGTAAATTCTTTGATTAAGATGTTAAAGGGATCGCCAACAAGTTAATACTCAGGTACACTTATATATGTCAAGAAACTTGTAACTTCACTGTATAACTAATAAACAATTATTGAACCCAAAGGCTTGTAATTAAAATAAAAGAGAGCAATACCCTTAACTAGCTTTATTATCACTCAAACTTTGAGACATCCAATTTGGCCTATTATATGAACGGGACGGGGTGCCCCTCTTAACTTAAACTACTAGTCTTTTTAATGTTTACACAGCGTTATCATATGCAAAATATCATCAAAATTACTTATCTGTTTGTGGTTACACTTCCAGACGTTTAATGAATCAGATTAAATGTCAGCTTGACAGCCTCATATCTTCAGCTGTCACATGCGGCAAGTAGGCCTGAAAACTGCCTGGTGACTAAATTTTCTGTGGGTTTTCACGCCTACATAAAATGAGGTAGATGCTAAAATAACTGTACATACCCTGTTAAACAGGCAATAAACTTTGCAATCGTTATTCCGTGGTTTCCCAAATCGCTTCTAAGCTCGAATTTACATTCGTCGGAAAAATGATACTCGCTTCTTAAATCTCCTACCAGGACGGTTGGCCAGTAACATTCCCTACTATAGCCAAACCAAATGCAATGGCGAGATTATCACTTATATACCACGAAATCCCTTGCACTTTCAAATGCTGTCACACGTTTTTTTCAAAACAAAACTGTTGTTTTTTTTTTGCTCTAGTAACGACCAATTCCAATCTGATATTAATTTTTATGAGCTATTATCGCATTAATCCCACTTGATCTCTTATTCAACATTTATATACCCTAGATTACTAGTATTAATATCATATGCTTTTAGCACGTAACAATCGTTATAAATATCTATAAGATGTTGTTTAAAATACCCTTTTAAGAAGTATACTCTTTTGCCTCCATCTTTTTCTGCTAGAACACCAACCGTTGGAAATTTTCCCCTAGTATTTACGATAAATGCGGAAATCTTGTATACCTCAGTTGTATCGAGATTTCTCCAAGGGTTTTGATTAAAGTAACTGCATAGTCTATCCTCCGTTTCTTTTACTTTATGTTCTTTTGACAGCAGATTTTTGTATTCTTCTTTTATAGAGTTTGTTTCCGCTAAATAATCTAGCTTTCTTTTTTCATTTCTATTTCTTCGAGCTCCAATTTTCGCTTTCCTGCACTTAATACATGGACAGGCGATAGTGGAGTTATTTCTTTAATTGATGATGGAGTATGCCTGTTTGTTATGTTATTTCTTTTTCTTAAGACCTGCGGGATGACGTATCAACCAATCCC